>JAFVLL020030682.1:19752-59902 GCA_021397915.2 Tor tambroides | reverse complement strand
TCCATCCACCTCACAGGTGTGGCATATCAAGATGCTGATTAGACAGCATGATTATTGCACAGGTGTGCCTTAGGCTGGCCACAATAAAAGGCCCTTTTGTGTACACAGAAAAAGTCTTAGATCTTTGAGTTCAGCTCATGAAAAATGGGGGCAAAAACAAAAGTGTTGCGTTTATAATTTTGTTCAGTGTATGTGTATTGTGTATATTGCATATACATACACACATACAGTATATATTTTGAAAATATTTACATGTATATACATTTATATATGTATGTTCTTATATTTATATTATATATAAATATATTTAATATATAAACATAACATAAATTTCATAAATATATACAAGCATGAGTTTGTATTAATAATTATTGTACACAGACACACATATATTATGTAAACAAAAACTTTTATTTTGGATGTGATTAATCACGATTAGTTGTTTGAAAGCACTACTAAAGACACAATAAACTTCACTTCAACATTTGCAGGAGGTTTAACTAACATGTAGCCTATAGTCAAATTGGTAAGGTTAAGATTGTCAGTTCACTAAAGTCTGCTCTTGTGAATTCATGCATGTTGTAGCTTACCTAAAACTTTCTTAGTGGAAACAAAATTGCCAGATGAGTTGGAACACTGAATAGACTTCATGTGATCATTTTTCTCATTGCAGCATTGGGCTTATCAAAACAATTATATAATTTACATAGCTCCACAAAGGCAGCATTGGGAGTAGCCTACAATAGATGTCACTCCGCTGTAATTCTTCTAGGCTTTTTACGGAATCTTGAATCATAAAGTTTGAGATAATGGAAGTGAAGTTAAAATAAAAAAAAATAAAAAAAACTTGAATATCAATATATTCATAGCATGCTATTTTTCATATATGCCTTTTGCTTTAATGGTAGCAACACTCAAGCTGCATAAACTTAAGTTTGCCCAAGTTTCCACAAACTCAAATTTGCTCAAGTTGATCATGTTATCCATAATAATTTAAGAATTAAAAAGAGCATCTTGTGCTTCAGTGGAAGCAAGAACATCTGACCTTTTGTACAATGGAATTAAAATCAGTGTCGCAAATATGCTAATTTGATTATGATAGTAGTGAAGCATCTAAAATATTTCTTCTTCAATAGACATCAAGCTCTTCTCTTTTATTTTCTATTATTTTGTTTTACAGTATTAAGACTTTAAATCCCTTTTGTCATTCATTTATTTTAATGAATATGAAGATTTATTTCTTTTTTCATTTATTTTTTCCATTGGCGATCATTATGAAATCAGGAAAGGTGCGAAATTAAACAATAGCTGCAGTTGACTTGCATGTGTTAAAAGTATTGACGAGAATTCTCTGATGATGACACGCCACTTGCTCTTGTAAAGCAACACGTGAGCATCTCTGTAAAAGACTGACAGTTTGAGGATGACATGCCCAAAGGATCTGTGGCATTTGGGGCTGATAGAGCGCGCTTCTCTCACTGAATCACAGCGCTGCTGTCAGTATGCGCTCTTTATAAGCGAGTTGCTTCTCATTAACGACTTGATACCCGAGAAATTCTCCTCATCATCTGAATACTGGCATCGAATATCGACGACCTCAGCGCTGAACCGTGCGCGCGGTGGAGGACAGCGCCAGAGATCTTCATTCAGCGGAGAGGCGTTAAGCTGACACCCGATGTAACCGGTGTCACCCCCGGGGTACTTTTAGGATGCAGAGATCACCTGTGGAGGATGCCAGCTGCCTCTCAAAATACTTCTTCTGGTAAGATGCAACCAAAATATGAAATGTTTTAGATGTTTTGTGTGTCCACGTTTGTACTAACAACAAAATGTTGTGCTTTATAGGACACGTGTGTGTTTAAATACCAGAGATATTTTTCTAGTTTATTCACATTTTTCTAGTTTGTTCACACGTGAAGGCTACTGCACCTGATGACTGATATATTCATAGAAACATTTTAATAACAGCCACGTTTAATTCAAACCACGTTCTATAACTCTGACGTTCTATAACCCCCTAAAGAAAGTGTACTTTTTATTGCTTTACAAGTGTATATGCTGTATAGGCAACACTCGGAACAACGCTTCAACAACCTCAAAAGTTCTAAAGTTTAATTTTAAAATTTAACTAGAGGAAGTAGGCTACTGTAAACGTTCACAAACAGAAGTTGGGTTCGACTGAGGTGGTAACCATAGCAACAGTGCGCCGTTCGAACGCTTTCCTTCAGCTGTTTAGAACCTATATAACATAATTATGTTATATAAAAATCACAGATGTTTTGTTTGAAGTATCTTTAAGTGCGCTAAAAGAAAATGTTTGTGCGAAAACAACATCAAATCAAGTTATTTTAATAATTCGCACACCAGTCCTGACTCGAACTGTGCATAATGATATTTTAGAAAATAGCTACACGTAGCTACATCTCCTTAAAAAATAACTAAAGTTCACTTTAATTAAAAGGAATCACAATAATGAAGTTTTCAACGTTTGTTCTGACTGTTTACAGGTGGACAAACCCTATAATGAGAAAGGGTTTTAAGGAGAAACTGAGGCCATCTGATGTTTATCAAGCTCCTAGTCAAGATGCAGCAGACACCCTTGCAGAGCGTTTGGAGAAGTTAGTATTTGCGTGCTCACCTTTTCCTGACACATTATTTAATTTGTGATTTATAAATGTTATTTAAAATTGATTTATTGATATAGCGTCATATAGAAAAGACCTCATCATTCTGATGAATAAAACGTGTTTATTGCATTTCCAATTACATTCAGGTTAATTTGCATGAGCATTAAGGACAATTTCATACTTAAAAATAAAATATATTGATATTTCCGCTGTATTTTGTTGTTAATTAATTACTGTTGTTAATATTTCCTCATGTCTCCTTCATTCAGTAACCCGAACTGGAATGAAAGAACTTAGGCTCAAATATTTTGTAAAGTGAGCAAATTTACATAGTGAAGTGACTCACAGTCTTGGTTTCTATTGTGACTTTCAGTGTCCTCAAAGCTCCTGTTACTCACCAGAGCCAAATATCACACCTTTAGGTGTTTGTGTGATGTTTTTTTGACAAAAGAAGGTAGAAAAGAAGAATAAAATGTAGGCAACCCCCTTAAATGTCACCCTGCCCATTCCAGTAAAGTTCCTCCCATGCCATGTCTCACATAAACCACAATACATCCATGCCAGTGCTCTGCTAATGGGCATCAAATGCGACCTTTTAAAGTGCCAGGCCCCTGGTGAGTGATAGATGATGAGCATTTCTGTTATTCCTCTAATGTGCAGTACTGCTGGGAATTTGAACTTTTTATACAACAGGTTGGAGCAGTCTCTGCCGTTTCCCCATGCTTGTCAAGGTCTCTTTGCTCTGTTTAATAAGTTCGCTAAATCACCTTGGTTATATAGGAGTGCACCAAACAACGTGGAAAATACCCGTTTTATTGTGGGTGGGTGGATGCTGTTTAACTGTTCCATTCAGTTTTCTCTCTTTCTCTAAACAGAGAATGGGACAGAGAAGTTGCATCTGGAAGGAAAAAGCCCAGTCTACTACGAGCACTGGCACGATGCTTCATACGGCCTTTTCTGTTATTTGGCTTCCTCCTATATATAGGCGTAAGTGTCCAGATAGTTTCTGTGCAGTTTCTTTTTGTTCTTCGATTCGAGTGTTGATCTCTAAATACAACAGCTTAGTACAAGAGAGTCCAAACGCATAAAGTGTATATTTGCTAATTTGTTGCCACATGGGTGGATAGCGTTGGCTCATTGGTATGAAGTTGTGTGATCCCTAGCTGTGTACTGCAGGTAACAGTGCAGTGTGACTTTCCCAGTGAAGAACTTACAGCTTCTGACCTCTTGCTAGATTTTTCTTCCACTGCTCACTTGATTCATTTTTTGTTATTGTATGTACATACTTTGGACATCAATTTATATTGATGTTTTTCTGTAAATTGTAATTCTAAGATTGTAAATTTGAAAATGAAGATGCCACTTCTGTTACTGTTTTTCAGGAGGCTACAAAAACAGTACAGCCGCAGCTTTTAGGGCGGATAATTGCGTCATTTGACCCGGTCCATGAACCGGAGCGAGCCAATGGTTACTTTCTTGCCTTTGGTCTTGGCTTGCTATTCACTGCCCGCTTTCTCCTGCTTCAGCCTGCCATGTTTGGGCTGCACCGCCTGGGCATGCAGATCAGGATCGCACTGTTTAGCATAATCTATAAAAAGGTTTGTGTTTAGTTTTCTCTGTCTACTATCATCTGTCCCTGACACCAATATCATTCCTCAAAATTTGGGCCATCTATACTAGCACAAAATATGCAATAAAATGACAGTATACTAAAATAACAGTATATTAAGTGTATGAATTTCTCCTAATCTTGACCCTTAGACCTTGAAACTTTCTAGCCGAGTTTTGGACAAGATCAGCACAGGTCAACTCGTCAGTCTGATGTCAGCCAACCTGGGCAAATTTGATCAGGCAAGTATGAGAAGAGCAAATTACGTATGTTTGCTGGATGCTAGGTCACCTGTGATACGTTTTAACCCTAAAACACAACAGAATGCAATGTATTTAAAAAAAACACCTGTGAAAAAATTCCAGTAAATTGGGCTCTAATTTTACAGACTTTTTTTTTTTTTTTTTTTAGAATGCATACATACTACCACTCAAAAGTTTTGGTTGGTAAGATTTTTTTAATGAAAGAACTCTTTTAAATGTTCATCAAGGTTGCATTTATTTGATGTATTCAATAATACAGTAAAAACAGTAATATTATGAAAAATTATTACAATTTAAAATAACAGTTTTCTATTTGAAAATATTTGAAAATGTAATTTATTCCTTTGATGGCAAAGCTGAATTTTCTGCAGCCATTACTCCAGTCTCACATGAATTAGTGTGACATGATCCTTTAGAAATCATTCTAATATGCTGATTTGGTGGTCAAGAAACATTTCTCATTAATATCAATGTTAAAAAACTTTTTGTGCTGATTAATATTTTTGTGGAAACCGTAATACATTTTTTTTCTGGATTCTGTGATGAATAGAACGTTCAAAAGAACAGCATTTGTTTGAAACAGAAATCTTTTGTAAGAATGTAAAAGTCTCTACTGTGTTTATTTCTTTCAAAAAATAAATCAGACTTACACCAAACTTTTAGTGTGTATATGGCCAATTTCTAAAGAGGCTGACCATTAGAAATGAATATACTGCTGCTAACATGTTGGCTGAGCTTTAAATTAAGCACAATGCTTCAGTGGGGAGCGTAGCTGAACTCTGGAACGTCCTAAGAAGGTAGAGCCAATGTGCTGAATATTGATACACTCTGTAAGTGGTCTGAAGCAATTAGCACCTTTGTTTAATGTGGGTTCTTCGAGTGTCCTTTCCTTGGAATGTGTGAGATGGTTTTGCTATGTTTTGTACCACTGCAAATGTGCAGAAGCTCCTAGGTGTCAGCCTTTGACGTAAATAAATTAAAAAATAATTAAATTAAACTTTCATTTTTAATTAGTTACTCAAGTTTAATACAATGCATGTTGCATTTCTTCTTCTTTTTTGGTATAGAGTCTGGGTATGGCCCATTTTGTATGGATATCACCATTGCAATGCATCCTGTGTACAGGGCTTATCTGGGAACTCATTGATGTCAATAGCTTCTGTGCACTTGCTGCTATCTCTTTGCTGGGTGTCTTGCAGGCCTTTCTCTCACATAAAATGGGTCCTTACAAGTAAGTATCAAATTTGCTGTTAGCCTACATCCTAACACCAAAAAGTGAGTCTTGCCCAAAGATATTCCCATTGTCAAACTCAAACAGCTTTGTTTTAGAGATATCTCTCAAACTATGCTCCCACAGAAACACACATTCCAGATGTGATTCATGCTGGTTAAAGGCTTTGAAGGGTTTGAACAGGTAGTTCACTTCTGCTCCTGTAATCAGGAGGCTGGTTAGTCTTGTGCCTTTGAAAAATGTAAACAATGTTGGTCAGAACCACTACTGAGACAGATTGCCACACACACAAACTCACAATCAAATGTATATTGTCTGTATTCAGTGCCTTCACTCATGAGACGCCATCATAGACATTAGTCAGATGTATTAAACACGCACATTGAGGTGTATTATGTACAGGATGGAAAGTTCTCTAAGAACAGACACAGCATTCAAATTTTCTGTCTTTTTCTGCTTTTCTTTAGAGCACAAAAGGTTCTACTGACTAACAAACGGTTGGCTCTGACCTCAGAGATCATGGAGAACCTCCATTCGGTGAAGGCCTATGGCTGGGAGGAGATAATGGAGACCCTCATCAAGAACATCAGACAGTAAGACCCAAACAGTTTTGTAGAATGTTCACTTGATAAAAACAAATCAAACTCTGTTTTTTTGCTTTTACTCTGTGAATAGAATTTATTTGAACAATCATTTTTTTCAAAATTTTTTAAACACTTTTCATCAGTTTAATGCATTAGATTAATTGATCCCAAACCTTTGAACAGTAGTGTGTGCGTGTGCGCGCACGTGTGTGTGTGTGTGTGTATATTAGGGCTGCACGATATATTGTTTCAGCATCGATATCGCGATGTGCGCATCCACGATAGTCACATCGTAGGATGTGCGATGTTTAGTATACTGATTACTGTTACATTTATACTGATCGTTTCCTTTGCTCACACACAGACACCTTGTCTACACCGGATGCGATAGCTGTCGTGTCGTGCTGCAACATCTAAAGTGAAAGTCTCTTTATACACTGGACGCGACAAAAGCAACCATTGCATATCATTTGAACTTTGAACTCAGTACGTCATGAATAGAATGCGGCAGCAGTTTACTGTCGAGGATTTTGTCTCATCTAGTGTAGAGAGCATCAATGATTATAATGAGTTCTACAGTATTTTGATGCGTTGAGCCACTCGTATCAAGTGTAGACACGGTGAGAGCCACGCAGATGCACGTGAACACTGAATACCGTTCACTTCCGCGGCTATTTGTGCCTGAAATTACACATATGCGTGAAGCTATGTCAAAATGCATGTCTCTGCAAGTATCTTTGTAAACGGTGAAGGTAAACATTTGAGAAAGTAAATGGATAGTATATTGGTTCACAGGTTTATCTTCAATGTTAGAGGTTTTTTTTTTTAGGACATATTGATACATCAACTACCCATATATATATATACGTACATAAAGTAGAGTTTGTTTTCAAAACCATTTCTAAAAAAAAAGTGGACTATATAGGTTTCCTTATAGTAATCTATTTAAATTGTTACTGCCTTAAACAAATTTCTGAAAATATTTCAGATTTTAAACCACAGACCTGGAAAACTTTGGCAAATTTAGTCAACCCAGAACTTTGTAAAAACAAAATTGTCTCCAGGCTAATTGATAAATTTTTTTTTTGAGTTTGCCAGATTGAGAAGTGCTTTCCATTTTTTTGTGTGCAATAGACAACGTGGATCATAGGTGTGCCGTCTGAAACAGAGAATACTAAATGAGTGATTTAATTAAAGTGAATGTTAACAGTTACAGTTGATATTTCAGTTAATTGCATTTCTCTCCTAATGCTTTAATTCCTACTTCTAGATTAAGTGAAGTTCTTTCATAAGAGATTTTGGATCAGAATAGTTGGTCTGGATCAGAGAAACCTGAAGCCACAGTCACCCACTGTTTCTCTGTAGTATTACATTTATGGCAGCACACGGTATGCCTTTGTGTTTTTGTTATCAGCTCAGTCTTGGAGAATCAATGTGTCATTGTTTTTTAGCTATTTGATATCTCATGACACAGTCTCCAAATATTCTACCCATTATTCAAGGCAAGGCAAGGCAAAGCAAGGTTATTTGTATTATTTATTTATTATAGTTATTAATATTGTTTGTTTGTTTGTTTGTTTGTTAGTTTATATTACTTCACACACAATGGTAATTTAAAGTGATTTACTTAAAAAGGATTCAAAATAATTATAAAATAATCACAGCATATGCAAAAGGAATACAAATTATGATAAAAGCAAAGTGGTGTAAAGACCTGAGGGCTGGTGTGATTTGCTCAGATTTCTGGTTCTGGTCAGAATCCTGGCAGCAGCTTTCTGTATGACCTGCAGCTTTCTGTGAAGTCTGGTGAGGAGTCCTGCTAGTGATAAGAGCATTCTTGACTGGAAACAAAACATCTAATCCTTGCAATATTTTTTAAGATGGTAATATGTTGATTTAGTTATTGTTTTGACATAACTACTAATCTCGAGAACTTCGTCTTTGTTTCCAAATGTAATGACTTCAGTTTTATCTTTGTTTAATTGAAGAAAATTGTGGTGCATCCAATTGTTAATTTCATCAATGTATTGGCAGAGGGTGAATATGGATGTCATCTGCATGGCTTTGATAGGCTATTTGGTTCTTTCTAATTATCTGGCTCAGTGAGAGTGTACAGAGGTTGAACAAAAGTGGTACAAGAATTGAACCTTGAGGGACTTGAGGGACATGTTTGTCATTCTATCTTCCTCTAAACTATGTGTAGGGATGAGGTGAAGTTGACCAGGAAGATTGGCTCCTTGCGCTACTTCTACAGCTCTGCATACTTTTTCTCAGCCATCTTTGTGATTGTGGCCGCAATCGTGCCTCATGCCCTCAGCCGTGGTATCAACCTCCGTCGCATATTCACCACTCTCTCCTACTGTATGGTGCTGCGCATGACTGTCACTCGACAACTGCCCGGCTCCATCCAGATGTGGTACGACACCATGCGGCTTATTTGGAAGATTGAAGTGAGTCCGCTTTTGTGGTTGACACTTGTAGTGGAGCTTATGCATATATGGTACAAACTATATTCAAAAAGTTATGTTTTTGTTTACAATAAGAGGAAAATTCTCAGTGAGAGTATTAATGATAATGCTAAATAATATCTGGTATAATTTGAGTTCAAATTAAAATATTTGATTGGTATTGATACAGGGGAAACACTCCTCTGTATTAGGCCACTGTGTTTCTTAAGAACACCTGCTGGGCATCAGCATTTTATGGTGTAGTGCTATAAACTGTACTGAACTTTGAGAGAACTTTGTTGTTGCTACTGTGGTCTTCTCTGTATTCAAAGCTCTACCTAAAACTTCAACTTGCCTATTTCCTCAAGGAATTTCTTAGCAAGGAGGAATACAAGTTAATGGAATACGATCTCAGCATCACAGGGCTGGAACTTAAAGATGTGACTGCTTCTTGGGATGAGGTATAGTTATGCATTCATAGTTTTTTGGATTAAGAACATGTTTCCTGGATTTCAATTCTGTCTCATTATTAGAAGCAGGTTGCTCTCTATTGACTGTTTCTCAGTCTATTTGAATATGAATTGCATGTTCAGTTCAGTAGCTACAGGGCTAATGACCCATGAAGCCTAACTGAGGTCAACGATTAACCCCGAGTAAGTCAGGTCCTCCTTCTATTTCTGGAAGTCCCATCATCCCTTCCCTATGGGAACATGTACAGTTTTGTGTCAGTGAGACGGTCATGTACTTAAACTACATTAGGCGATATTGTAAATTTGATTTCTTTTCAGCATTTAAAGAAAACAAGAGGAGGGATCGATATTTTTGAATGCATTCAGTGTGCATGTGTAGTGCAGTGTAAATCTGTTTTTCTTCAGGGTCCTGGTGAACTTTTGGAAAGGATAAAACAGGAGAACAAAGCTAATGGCCATCACAATGGAGATGCAGGCCTCTTCTTTACCAACCTATATGTGACTCCCGTACTGAAAGACATCAGTTTGAACCTGAAGAAAGGAGAGATGTTGGCTGTTACTGGTTCTATGGGATCTGGGAAGGTAGGAGTTCTTGCCATTATTTTCCAACCTGTCGTAAATATATATCAATGCAAGTAGTACAGAAATGTAAAATAATATATTTATTATTTATATGTATAAAAAATTATATAAATATAAATACATTTTATATATGAATTCTAATTATTAATACAATTATTTATTTAATTTATAATTTATTTTATTTCAAGATTAAAGAAAAAATAATAAACACATTTTTCTACTTTTTTTTGTCAAAAAATAGTGTAGGAAAAAGACTAAACAATGCTAACAAATAATTCACAATTATAACAGTTATAGTGAATAAATGAAAGGCCAAGTACACTACAGTGTGAAGCCTTTAAATAAGCTGAAAAATAAGCTAAAATATAAAAGGTTGATCAAAGCTAGCTGTTTAAGAGAAAGCAAACATTTGCTAAAAGGAAACTGTAAGGTTGTCATTGTTCAGACATAATGTCTGTATTTATAGAGCTCATTGTTGATGACCATCCTCGGGGAGTTGGTTCCCTCCTCTGGGAAGATCAGACACAGCGGTCGAATCTCCTACTCCTCCCAAACAGCCTGGATCATGCCTGGCACCATCCGAGACAACATCCTTTTTGGTCTGACCTATGATGAGTATCGCTACAAGAGTGTGGTCAAAGCATGCCAGCTTGAGGAGGTACTGACAAATTAATGCTCTTCAGTCCACTCTTTGTCTCTCTCATTTCCTTACTTTTACTCCCATCTCCAATTTCTCTCCCTTTTTCTCACTTGAATTTCAGCCCTTCAGTCTACAGTATATTGCCTGACTTCACTCATCTCTTTTCTCAAACTAACTAGTCCTCCTCTTTGTCTTCTCTCATGTTTTTGGCTCCTGGTTTGCTTCTGTTTCTGTCTTCCCTCTCTCTCTCCCCTTTTCTGCTTCTCTCTCTCTCTTTCTACATGGAATGCTCACCTGGCAATTGAACTGAGAACCTTTGTTAGACATAGAACTGTGTCATATTACTCTGCTCATGGTTTTCTCCCCTCACCCTCAATCTCTTGATACCAAATCAGCCAATCGTGTGCAACTATCCGCAGCCAAAGTGTTGAGTGACAGGCCCCTTGTTTAATTGAGACTTACATGAAAGGACGGTCAGCAGATCTGCTGAGAACACATTCATGTCCAGGCATTAGGCTGACGTGTGAGATTTATCTGTGCTAGTGGATGAGATTTGTGTAGTGAAAATCATACTGCAATGCTTTGCAAACACTGCAAAAACTTAAATTATATTTACAAAGATAAAAATTTATATGAATTATATTAATTATATTATAGAATTATATTTTTCACCAAATTGGCAAACATAGTTTTTTTTCTTTCTTGCTTTAAGCATAAGCAGTTTAGGCTGAAAACAAGAATTTTTTTTTTTTGCTAATTGGGCAAGAAAAAGAAAACTTATTCAAATTATGTATTTTCTCAAAATAAGTCACACAAAATATATTTTTAATGTGTTTCTACAGATTTTTTTAAATGATGTTTTTACTGTGTAAAAAGCATACATTTTTCATAAGGAAAAGCACATATATATTTATATATTACTGTAATATAAAACAATATATATTTTTATTAATATATTTAAATTTTCTTAATACTGATTTTTTTTATAAAAATGTTTTTTTTTGCTGTGTAAAAAGTATATATTTTTAATATAGGAAAAAGCACATTTTGTATATTATTGTAACATAGTATTATATAATTTATAATATAATGTTTTAGATTATTTTCTTAGCTTTTTAACTGTAGTTAATTAACGTAGTGTTTTTCTGAATGTGAAACTGGGACATTTACAGTCTGTCTGAGTTCCCATGTTTCCCATAGGGCAAAAAATAAACGTGTTTCCTCTCAAAGCATGTTTTCACAGTAAATGGTGATTACAAGCACAATTTATGACTGTTTGTTACGAAACATCCAGACTCTAACAACAGAAGATATTATGGAGCAGTGTGAGGTGGCTATTGTCATCACAATGGTAGGCTAGGCCATAACAACAGAGTATGAGAGGTTATCCATTTATGTGCTAACTAGCAAGAAGCTACAAAGTATTGTTATTTTCTGTACGTAATGAGTCTTCATTCAGTGTTTGCTGATAGATCAAGATACAGACACTTACGTTTTCCCAGCGCACTTAATCTTCTGAATTATGAGTTAGAAACAAGCTCTTAGCGAGACTAGCAGGATCTAATAAATGGATTTGTGGAGTGGAAAATGTAAAGTGGAAACACCCAAGTTTAGTGGGCTTGTGTTGGTATCCTTGTATTTCCTTTGTGGCACTGATACACTAGCATTTCAGTCTTCATTCGTGTTGTGTCTGGGCAGTAAACCCTGGCATTTCCAACTTAAATACATGTAGGGCTCCACTGATTTGTTTGTGTAGGGTTTTAAAATCTTTCTCACTGCATCACTTCATTTAATTATTATTTTTAATGCTCCTTCAATGGACAAACAGAGTTGATGACAAGGTAAGTACTTCCTACATGAGAACTATTCATCTTAAGTGGTATGTGGTCCCTATTAAGAAGAAAAAAAAAGCTTAAACCAGCATAATGTAATCAGTTTGGTCTGCTGGTTTTAGAGGGGTTTTGGGAACTTGTCAGCTAGCCAGGCTAGCCAACCAATAAAACTAGCTGAAGAATACTTTAAACCTTAAGACCAGCAAACCATCTTAGGTTTAATTCTTTTTTTTAAGCACGAGTGTTTCCATTAATTTATGTCAAAATGTTTTTAAGCACCAAACATGCACAGTTTACCAACTAACTACCAACTTCTGCTGTAAGCGTGTGTTGTCTTGTATGTGTCAGTGTGCTTCAGAGTTTTGTAAAAGCATGTGGTGGTTGGCTTTCCCTAAATCTTCTTACCTTCCTTTGTTGTGTAATGTCTTACTTTCCTTTGCTCTATATGATGATATTGTCTGTTTTATTAATAGGATCTGGATGCTCTTCCTGAGAAGGATAAGACGCCTATGGCAGAGGGGGGTTTAAACTTGAGTGGGGGTCAGAAGGCACGTGTGGCTCTAGCCAGGTATGTCACACATTTCCTCACCTACACTTGAACATCTCTCAACTCCTCAGATGTACACCAACACCTGTATTTTAAGCCACGCTGGAATCCTCACTTGCCCCATGGCTGGTCTTTCCCACAGAACTTTAGGGAAGAAAGTAAATCATACGTATGGCTTTTTAATGACTGTCAAAACAAATTGTTACATCACATCAGGAAGTTTGTTCTTGGATCTCTCTTGGATTACATGGCCATAAACTAAATATTAAATCTTACAATTCAATACAATCTTGCAGCCATAAATAACTTTGAGAGACTTTGAGAAGCTTTTATTGTTTGTTTGTAAGAAAGCTTCCCTGTGTCAGCGCTGTTGCGGCATAATTAATTTTTTTCAGCAACGTTTATTTTGCTAGTATGTCTTATTATAGTGTGCAGAGTTGACCACTTTAAAATATTCCTTAAAATAGTTTATTAAATAACTTTATTGAATAAACTACATGTTTACCTTATTTTGTATTTAAATTATCAGATTGTCACTAGTTAAAAATAACTCAATCTCAAAATGTTAAGTAATATAATTTTTTTTCTGCACAGGGCTATTTACAGAGATGCTGATGTTTACCTGCTTGACGCACCATTTACTCACCTGGATATTGCAACAGAAAAAGAAATATTTGACAAGTATGTATATGGATTAATTTAACTAAATAATGAACAACCTCATTTATATCCTGTAGCATTTTGACTTTCATTAATTCTTAGATTGTTTGTTGCCTTATTTTCTGATGCGGTACACTTGGGATCAAAATTTCTGTCTGTCCAAAAGTAATAAAAAATGAATTTTCTACTAAGTGCATAAAACAAAAAAAACATCCTTTTAAATGTTTTAGAAACATCTTTTCCATCTAAAGTTAATAGAGTGCAACAGTTGGGTTCCCGTAAAAATTCCATTGAAAAATAAAAAAAAGTAAAAATGCCATTGATTTTAAAGATATGTAATAAAAAAATGATAAACCTTTAATAAGGTTTAATATATCTAATATAATCTGCATATACCTTCTAATATAATCTGCATATAAATATACTATATTGTTTCTATATGCATTTTCAACATCGGTCACATTTTATTTGTTTAATTAGCCATGTTTAATGGCTTATGATTCTTAAACTAAGGCTTTTTCTAAATACCAGAAATACTTCTAGAACCAAAAATGGGCAGGTACTGTTATGCTCTGTACACAAATAGCAAATGAATTGTAACTTCTTACCAATAAATGGGACTAAATTGAAAAGAGATGACAATACTGGAGTTAGCTTAAATGTCAGAAATATTGCTGTATAATCTAATTTTTATGTATTTACCCAGATGTCTGTGTAAGCTGATGGCCTCTAAGACACGCATCTTGGTAACAAATAAGATTGAGCATTTAAAGCGGGCTGATAAGATCCTACTGCTCCACAACGGTGAAAGTTTTTTCTACGGCACCTTTTCAGAGCTTCAGTCAGAACGGCCTGATTTCAGCTCTTTGCTTTTGGGTTTGGAGGCCTATGACAATGTCAGTGCAGAGCGCCGCTGCTCCATCCTCACAGAGACTCTCCACCGTGTCTCGGTGGATGAGAGCGCAGGCATGCGACCTGAACGCTCAGCTTTTCGCCAGGTGGCCCCATCCATGCCCGTGTACATAGATGAAAGAAAATCTTCAGTTATCGTCAGCACTCTTGGAGCAGCTCGTAAGGCTTCCTTCATTCAGATACCTGAAGAAGAGGTTCGGAGGACATTACCTGACCGGAAGTTCTCCCTGGTACCAGAGAACGAGCTAGTGGATGAGTCCTTTATGGGAAGCGACGTGTATTATAACCACGGAGTGCATATGGCTGGTCAGAGGAGGCAGTCGGTGTTAGCTTTCATGACCAATGCACAAGGCCAGGGCCGTCGTGACCACCTTCAGTCATCTTTCCGCAGACGGCTGTCTGTCGTGCCTCAGAGTGAACTGGCATCTGAGCTGGACATCTATACTCGCCGTCTGTCAGACAGCACATATGACATCACCGGGGTCCTAGAGGAAGAGAACATTGAGGTGTGGAAAATTCTTGCACTCACTGCAACATATTACTTTACATACTAGGCTTTAAAGGGATAGTTCACCCAAAAATGAAAATTACCCCTCAAGCCATCCTATATGTATATGACTTTCTTCTTTCAGACGAATACAGTTGGAGATATATTAAAAATGTCCTGGCTCTTCCAAGCTTTATAATGGCAGTGAATGGGTCGAGATTTTGAAGTCCAATAAAGTGCATCCATCCATCATAAAAAGTGCTCCACACGGTAGAGGTCTGCGCGGGACTGTTTTTTAAGTCCCGCTGCCGCCCGCTCCCGCGAGGTTGTATCCCGCACCCACCCGTTCCCGCTATATATTCACTCTTTGTTCACCCACTGTCTGCTTTCAATAATTTTCTTCCCGACCCGACTGCTCCCGCTAAATTTAGGTCTCGTTTTCAGAATCACAAATTTAAATTTCCTCTACTGAAAGAAAGAGAGGTAGGCGCATAACAAATAAAAGTGTAGTCTGCACAAAATAGTATTTGTTATTTTATTTCTGTTGTCAAGAGTCTTTTATTGACAGCAAAATGTTAAACGAATTTTGTCTTAAGACACAAAATTCGTTTAACATTTTGCTGCCAACACAGTAGGAAAAAAAGTGTCACAGAGAAAATAAATATGTATAAAAATTGTATTCCTTATTTTTATTCGTCTTGTCAGGATACAATTCGTTTAACCATTACAACACAATACGAACAAGTGTCGCAGAGGGGGAAAAAAGTAGGGTGTACAAAAATGGCCTATTATAATTTTATTCGTTTTGTCAAAATACTAAATTCGTTTAACATCTTGCTGTAAACACATAGCCTAGGAAAAGTGTCGCAGAAGAAAAATAAATAAATAAATTCGACGTGTCATTGAAATTTATAGGCTAAGCAAAATATAAACAAAACAGAGTTGAACGTTCTTCAAGGACAGCGCATTCACACTTTGCTCATCTTTATTCTGCTCTGTCACTCATCGACAACGTGCGCCTGTTCTGTCTGCGGGCCGTATATTCACCACCGGTACAGCCTGCTCTGAGGACCGTTATGCACATGCTGCGCACAGACCCCGCAAATAAAACGAAGCGTGCAGCGCGTGCATAACAGTCGAGTGCAGGCTGTACCGGTGCTTGAATAAAGCACAGATATACAGTTCTGAAATGACGTCGGGAACGGGATATTGTTAGACCCGTTGCAAATTGCACCAGAGTTACCGACCTCTGCCGCGTTTTATTCAGGAATTTAATCCCGCGTCGCAAGAAATCTGGTCGGGTCCCGCAGTTCCCGCGGGACAGCCGCGGGAATGCAGACCTCTACCACACGGCTCCGGGGGTTAATAAAGGCCTTCTAACGCAAAGCAATGCATTTGTGTATGAAAAATTTCCATATTTAAAACTTTATAAAGCGTAATCTCTAGCTTCCACCAACTGTCATATACGTGTTCATGAGAAAGTGGCGTTCCAGTGGATGACGTAGGATGTAGGCACAGCGTAAGCTCCGGTGTGAATATGCTAATCTCAGGAGAACCAAGTTGTGTTTACATCAAAGGAAAACCAGTCTCCTCTTGGCTTAATCGAAATCCTCCAAAATTTTTCTTTACAAATCCTCATTTTGTACTTCTAATTCATGGCCGGTGTTTTGCTTTGCTCTCTTCTCTGCGCTTCTGCGTTCGTCATTATGCTACGCCATACGCTAGAGCGCCATGACAGTTAGCGGAAGCTAGAGATTACAAATCACTTCACTTCAGAAGGCCTTTATAAACCCCCCCGGAGCCCTGTGGAGCTCTTTTTATGATGGATGGATGCACTTTTTCAGGTTTCAAAATCTCATACCCCATTCAGGACATTTTTTAATATAACTCTGATTGTATTCGCCTGAAAGAAGAAAGTCATATACACTGAGGATGGTTTGAGGATGAGTAAATCATGGGGTAATTTGCATTTTTGGAGGGATTATCCCTTTAACTTCATCTGATTTGCTTCTCTTTGCAGGCATGCTTAGTTGATGAAATAGATGAAAAAGAGGAGGTATTTGAAACAACAAAGTGGAACACGTACGTCAGATATGTGTCAAATAATAAAAGCCTTCTGTATGTTCTGATCTTCATCTTCCTTATTGCTGCAATTGAGGTAATCTTAATAGTTTGAGCATGCATTCATATATTCAAATACAAGTAAATAAATACAAGTATTCATCAATATTTTTGATGTGTTTCCGCAGTTGAAAAGTTTGAGATTATTAAGATTTTTTTTAAAGAAATTAATTTTATTAAGCAAAGATGCATTAAATTGATCAAAAGCGACAGTAAAGACTTTTACATGGTTACAACAGATTTCAATTTCAAATAAAATCTGTTTATTTGAACTTTCTATTCATCAAAGAATCCTGGAAAAAAATCAGCTTTGCCATCACAGATAAAAAAAATACATTTTACAATATATTACAATAGATAACAGTTGAAAACAGAATTTAAATTGTAATCGTATTTCACAATATTACAGTTTTTACTGTATTTTTGATTAAATAAATGCAGACTTGGTGAACATTAGAGACTTCTTTCAAAAACATAAAAAATCTTACAGACCCCAAACTTTTTAACAGTAGTGTACAATCTAAATTTACTAACCTTAATTCTTTCTTGTATGTTTTTAGGTCGCAGGATCTGTAGCAGGGATTTTTCTGATAACTGAGTGCGTGTTTTTCCTTGCCTCATTTTCCAGTGATCTTCTTTTCTAGGCAGAACTAAACTCTTTCTTTGTCAAGCATTCTTCAGTAATAGTCTGTAATTCATTTTAATCAACCCACCAAATACTGCATTTTCACTTTTTTGTTGCAGTGAACTTTGGAAAGAAGAGCTCCAACGAGTTGAGCCAAATATGACAAAGTACTCCAACATGTCTTCACCTGGAAAAAACTATGCCATCATTGTGACCCAGACAAGCAGCTATTACATTCTCTACATCTACGTGGCCACATCAGAAAGCCTCCTCGCGATGGGATTTTTCCGGGGTCTTCCGTTTGTGCACACTATGATCACAATCTCCAAGAAACTGCACCAGAAGATGCTGCATGCTGTTCTCAGTGCACCCATGTCTGTGCTCAATACCATGAAGACAGGTCAGTGTTAACAAAAGCTGAAATAAGTAGAAGTAAACCTTATTTCCACAGGTCTGGTTTCTGACTTAATACTTTAATACCATTTGTATCTCTGTGTAATTTTTGCAGGCCGAATTATGAATAGGTTCACCAAAGACATGGCCACCATAGATGACATGCTTCCTCTCCTCATGTTTGACTTTGTCCAGGTTTGAGCCTCCTTTGATAAACTTTTATTGTCAAAAGCCTTGAATAGATGAGTAGTGCAGCTTTACTAACATGTCATATTGTGAAATATTATTGCACTTTTAAAATAATAATTCAAAATATTTTAATATATTATATTATTTAAGTATATTTTAGAAAGTAGTTTATTATTTTGATGGTAAAGCTGAATTTTCAGCAACCATCACTCAACTTTTTAGTGTGACATGATCCTTCAAAAAATAACTCTAATATGCTGATTTGGTGCCCAAGAAACATTTGTGATAGATTGTTTTTTCAGAAATTTTTGATAAATAGAAAGTTAAAAATAACAGCATTTATTTGAAATAGAAATCTTTTGTAACATCATAAATTACGCTTAATCCATGTATTAAATCCTTACTGAATAAAAGTATTACTTTTAAAAAAAGCAGTACAGGGTCTTTAAACTTTGCTTTTTTGTCCTAACAGTTGACTGTGGTGGTGGTTGGATGTATTCTTGTGGTGTCCATCGTGCGGCCGTACATATTTCTCGCAGCAACTCCCTTGGCCATTATTTTCATTGTGATGAGGAAGTACTTTCTCCGAACAGGTCAACAGCTTAAACAGCTGGAGACAGAAGGTAAGGCCAGACAATGTGAGCATTCTTTGCATGCAGTTGTTAGATACGTCTTTGCAGTTGGCAAAGGTATTCCTGACGCACTCGGCGTGCTGGCATGTGGCTTGCTGCCAGGGACGAAAAGACCAGTTAGGCAAGGCACTGATGGGAGGTCAGTGCTAGGTCCAAAAACAGGGGAGGAGCAGAGGATGGATGAGTCAACCAGAAAGAGAAAAGGATATCTCAGAGGAAGTGGCATGGGCGAGAGGTCAGAGCTTTGTCTCTCGACCAATCACTATTGGTCTATTACATCTCTGAATAAGGCAGACCCATTTCTGTTGGTCTCTCTGTAACTCAGACAGGAAGAAAACTCATGTTAGCTTCAGTTGTCGACGCTCTTCCTACTGTCAGCCTGTCCAGGGTCACCGAGAAAGCAACTAGGGCTTTCCGTACTTTGTAATACTGGGTTAGCAAAAACCCAACCAGGGATTTCCTCTTGTGCTATCCTGATATGATTCACTCATCATCCACAACTGATGGGCAACAAGCTTCATGGCGGGGATCCCAGAAAGCTGCGCAATCCTATTGTTTTTCAAACAAGAGGAGCTAAAGGCATTGTGTTTTCTATAGAAAGGGAAAGGAATGTTGCAAGGAAAGCTGTGATGAATGAGAAAAATGTGATGATTTAATATCATGGGTAGCTGAACTTGTAGATTAGTTCATTTTGTTTATGAGGTCACCTGAAGGCCAAAGGACAGAGGGGAGGACTTTTATTTCTTCCTTCCTCTTCCTGATCCCTTCTGCTGTTGGACATGTGTGTATATAAAAGTATAAAAGCAGAAGCAATCAATCAATCAGATTCCAAACTCTCCACCTTGGCCAAGACCAAAGAGCTGTCCAAGGCAGTCAGGGACAAGATTGTAGACCTACACAAGGTTGGAATGGGCTATAAGACCATCGCCAAGCAGCTTGGTGAGAAGGTGACAACAGTTGATGCGATTATTCGCAAATGGAAGAAACACAAAATAACTGTCAATCTCCCTCAGTCTGGGGCTCCATTCAAGATCTCACCTTGTGGAGTTGCAATGATCATGAGAATGGTGAGGAATCAGCCCAGAACTACACGGGAGGATCTTGTCAATGATTTCAAGGCAGCTGGGACCATAGTCACCAAGAAAACAACTGGTAACACATTACGCCGTGAAGGACTGAAGTCCTGCAGTGCCCGCAAGGTGCCCCTGCTCAAGAAAGGGTCTGCTAAGGGGACGGGGCAACTGCACCGCATCAAAGGGACGATGGACGGGGCCATGTACCGTCAGGGACAGGGCATTGAAGCCAACTAGGGCATTGAAAATGGGTCGTGGATAGGTATTCCAGCATGACAATGACCCAAAACACACGGCCAAGGCAACAAAAGAGTGGCTTGAGAAGAAGCACATTAAGGTTCTGGAGTGGCCTAGCCAGTTTCCAGACCTTAATTCCATAGAAAATCTGTGGAGAGAGTTGAAGGTTCGAGTTGCCAAACGTCAGCCTCAAAACCTTAATGACTTGGAGAGGATCTGCAAAGAAGAGTGGGACAAAATCCCTCCTGAGATGTGTGCAAATCTGATGGCCAACTACAAGAAACGTCTGACTTCTGTGATTGCCAACAAGGGTTTTGCCACCAAGTACTAAGTCATGTTTTGCGAAGGGGTCAAATACTTATTTGACTCATTAAAATGCAAATCAATTTATAACTTTTTTGAAATGCATTTTTCTGGATTTTTTTGTTGTTATTCTGTCTCTCACTGTTCAAATAAACCAACCATTAAAATTATAGACTGATCATGACAATTTCATACTCAACACTACCATTTAAAAGTTAAAAGATTTTTAAAATGTTTTGAAAACAGTCTCTTCTTCTCAGGCAGCCTGCCTTAATTTGATTAAAATTACCATAAAAATATTATTATTGTGAAGAATTCTGCCAATTTAAAACTGTTTTCTTTTGAAATAAATTCTAAAATTTATTCCTGTGATGCAAAGCTGAATTTTCAGCCGAAATTACTCCTGTCCTTAGTGTCACATGATCCTTCATAAATCTTTCTAATATGCTGATTTGCCTCTCAAGAAACATTTTTATTATCAATTCTGAAAACAGTTGCTTAATATTTTTGTGGAAACTGTGATACATTTTTTCCCCAGAATTCTTTGATGAATAGAAAGTTCAAACGTTGTTCACAGTTCAAATATTCAAACATTTATTTGGAATAGAATTGTTTTGTAGCATTATACTGTAAATCCCTTTACTGTCACTTTTGATCTTTTTAATGTGTCCTTGCTAAATAACATATTAAACAGATTCATAAATTATTAATTTATATAGAGATGGGTGGTGTTGAGCTCCAAAATTACAAAAAAAAAAAAAATTATCCTAAAAGTTGCCCATAGACCAAAATGAAGTTTGATTTGGGTGCTACAGTGGAGGAATGCACTGAATGACTCTTTTGCATTGTTTGTCACACAAAGCTATCATATTTCTTCAGAGGATCTAAAATTGAATATACACTGTTGTCATATTTTATTCTTCAGCTCGTAGCCCCATTTTCTCCCACCTCATCATCTCGCTTAAGGGTCTGTGGACCATCAGGGCCTTTGAGCGGCAGGCCTACTTCGAGAACCTGTTCCACAAGACCCTCAACACCCACACGGCCACCTGGTTCCTCTACCTGTCGACCCTGCGATGGTTCCTCTTCCGCTCCGACATCATCTTTGTGTTCTTTTTCACGCTGACCGCCTGGATTGCGGTAGGAACCAACCGTAAGAGCGCTCCTCCATCTGTATCTAGGCAAGAGTGAACCGAGTGAGCGGATGCCACTGTTTATTTGACGGTTCTCTGTGGGTCCAAAAAGTCAGTGAACGCTTGATTTAGTGGGTTTTACAGACAATTGGTTCTATTAAGAGGTAATTGCGAGCAGTGCTTGGAAAATGCCTTTGAAGTGTAGACGTGAGGTCATTGTGAGCAACCTTGTGCTTTTTGTTTATACTTGCTTGTTGGTGCATGTTGGTGAATGTATGTGTGTTATTCCACAGAGGATAAACCGGGTGAGATTGGTATCGTCATATGCCTGGCAATGCTCATTCTAGGCACCTTCCAGTGGTGTGTTGCCACTAGCATTGCGGTAGATGGAATGGTACGTGCCTTTTTGGTGTCCCTCCTTGAAAACTGCATGTTTTTCAGTTGTTTTAGACTGCAGAAATTGTCCTGTTCTGTAATGTTGTCAGAGCAACACTAATGGGACTTATCAAGGTGCAGAACGTTTTGTTTTCCCTCACTATGACCCTATCAGGAGAAGAGATCACATTGAAGATCACATTGATAGGCATTTATACAGTAGTGCCGCTTTATTTTTGCCACATGGTGTAACTGTGTGCGCATTTGTACTCGCACACACAAACACAGAGGCTAAGCATCATTTAAAGGCTAAACAAACCACATGCAGCTTGGACCTCAGTGGACCTGATTACATCATAGCTCTTCTAATCCTTCTTCCTGCAGATGCGTTCCGTTGACCGGGTTTTTAAGTTCATCGACCTACCGTCTGAGACACCAAAACCGGACAAAAGCAAATGCTCAGATCTGATTATCGAGAACGCCGATGCACAGGCCGACTCAAGCTGGCCCAACCGCGGTCAGATCGATGTGCAGAATTTATCTGTCAAATACACAGAAGGGGGTCACGCTGTCCTCAAGAACCTCTCCTTCACTGTGGAGGGCAGACAGAGGGTATGTACAAGCAACTTCCAGACTTAAACTCATCCTTAAAATGCAAACATTAAATAGTTTCAGAAAAATAAATGCTAACATGCAAACCTTTCATCAAATTGTACATTTTTTTAAAGTATTGTCTCACAGCATGAGTTTACAATGGGCTATAGCTTGAATTCTGCTAGGTTTTTAAACAGTGGGGTCTGAAAGTCAAATGCTATTAGTCAAAATGTTCAAAGGGGTAGTGAACTGCATTTGTTTGTTTTTTTTGTGCTATTCTCTGAGGTCCATTTAAGCCTGTGTTATACTTTCCACGTGCGCGAACCCGCTAGGGTCCGCTATGGTATGCATGACGTAAAAATTGTCATCGGAGGGTGTGCACGGAGGCTCTGTAGTCAGTAGGTTACAAAAGCACCAACTGCGCATGCGCAGGCTGTGTGTGTGAAGAAGCCCGTTGTACAACCTGTACAATCCGTCGATAAAACAATATAAAGACAGCCAGATGTGCAATAACTTTGGGCAATTGTTTGTTCACGTTTGTTTACTGTTCAAGCCGATTCACTGCGCATGTATGGAACACGTCCTCGGAGCGGACCACCAGCGTACACTTTCGGTAGTATGAATACAAGTAGTCCGCGTCCGCGCTGTCCGTGTACGCGTCCGGGTTGCTCATGCGGAAAGTAGTATAAAAGGCTTTATATACCAGTTGTGTATGTTTGACAGTCTACGTCCTTCCTAGATGGACACTGCTGTGTTTTAGGTTAAAACGCATAAATACCCAGTACATATCAAACAATCTGTAATAACTGACTAAGCGATAGTGATCACATAATGAAAACAGTTACTCATATCGTCTTTTAGTTTCAATCTTTCTGAAAATCCTGCATTGAATTGTGCCTTGCTTGTAAATGAATCCACAGTCAAATGAAGTGAACAAAGGGCCAAGTTCTTACTGATGCGGTCTGGAACTTCATTAAAAATAAAGCTCATCAAATAAAGTTTATAGTTTGTTTTCTGTGTAGGCCTGCATTTGCCGCTCTTGTCATTTACATACTACGTGTGCGAATCGTTGGGCGGGGCTAAACAGTCAGTGATGTAGAAGCAGGCGTTGATCTTCTTCTGAAGAGGTGGTGGGGTTTAGCCACACTATTACATTACAAAGTGGCACATTTCACAAGCTGTCGTTTTGGCAGCCTGGCTTCAATATAAGCTGTTTTTAGACTAACTTACAGAAAGACTAACTTAAACTTACAGAATGTTTTTCTAGAACAATGACCTCTTATATGTCAAAAGATTTTTTCATGACCCCTTTAATTTTTTTTATTTATTACAAATTATATTCTCAGCGTCACATTTGACTTTTTGTATAAATGAGTTTTGAAGTTCAGTGTGACAATTTTGCTTATTTGATTAGTGGCCTACAAATGTAAATAAAGAATCTAGAACTGGAAATGTTTCAAATTCAGGCCTTTTTTTATTTATTTATTTTTTTAAATATATTTTCCAAAATCTTACAAATTTATTTCCAGGTTTAGATTATATTTTCTATCCCAAAGCTTTAATTTGTGGACTTTTGGGATGTACTGCCCTATAAAGGCTAAATACAGTAACTACACCAACACTATCAATTGATTTTGATACCAATTTTCATATATCTTTTCTAAATCTATGCATAATTGAGCCAAGTCACATAAATAATTAAGTTTGACAAAATTACAGCATTTTGCCTTTGTAGAACAATGTAGGTGCAGCAGCTAGCAGATTAGCTAAAGGAGCTGTAAATAGCTAAAAGAGTCTCATGATCAGCCTTATATCTTTTTCACACTCATTTCGGTGAGTTCTATGATGTATTTTGTGAGAAATCCATGTGATTCTAGTCCAAGCTTCTAACAGAATATGTTACATGTGTTGATGAAGATGTACTTCTATAGCATGTAAATCTGTTCACAGATTTTGTTTTATTGTGAAATTTGATCATGTGTGATCTTTTTCAGGTGGGTATCTTGGGCCGAACAGGTTCTGGGAAGAGTTCTCTGTTCAATGCTCTCTTGAAGCTGGTTTACACAGATGGTGATATCTCCATCGACGGGGTCAACTGGAACAAAATGCCGCTTCAGAAGTGGAGGAAAGCCTTTGGTGTGGTGCCTCAGGTAACAGCGGTTCTGGGAACAGCTTTCATCCTCTCTCTTCATGACATCTCTTGATATATATTTTTGTAAATATCTCCTTCTACACCCCCACAGAAAGTCTTCATATTCACGGGACCATTCCGCATGAACCTAGACCCTTACGGTTGCCATAGTGATGAGGAGCTGTGGCGGGTCACGGAGGAGGTGGGTGATTTTGCTGCAGGGGTCCAAAGCAAATGATCAATGACTGTGAGGTCAAGTGGTTTGATGACCCTTTTTTCTAGAGCAATTCAAAGAAACTGGAAAAGCATTGTCTCTGCTGCTGAGACTATGGCAACACTATATTTGCCACTCAGCAGTTAAGGGTGAAGGGTGAAATTTAAGTTTCAAACAAACTGGGATGCCCTAACCCAAACTAACACCACTGGTTAAGTTAATGTTGTCATGCTGGAACATGATTCTATTTGTAAAGTAAAATTATTTAAAATAGTATAGACAGCAAATTTTTAAATAGCCAAATCACAATAAAAAAAAAAGTTTAAAGTAAAACCATAAACATAAAAATAAATAACATTAATTATTAATAAATAAAAATAATAACAAACGTTATCATTAAAAATAAAATAAAAGTATAAATAAAAACTAAAAACAGTTACAATAAACTCCGAATATTACCTTTCTTAGCTAGCTATACACTTTCTATACCTAACAATTTTATAACAGAATCACCATCAAGTAGAAGTAATTATATTAAGTGCAACATTTTGGTCACCCAATCTTTGACAGTCATTTAAAATCGTTTTTCTTCATACTTGATGAAGGTCAATGACTGAAATGTTGCATTAAAAATATTACATGTTTTTGCAAGCTATGGTAGTGTGTGGAATTATTTTTCTTAGGTATTAGTTATCTTATGCACCTACCAATTTTTGGGGTGTGTGAGGTTTCCTATTTGTTGTTTATAAAATAAGTGACCTTTTCTAAAGCAAAACATGAGGTCATCTGGTTATCCATTAAGAACAATTATATGCTTACCCTCCAAATGCTGTCATGTCGGGCACAGAAATGACACACTTCTTCTTGTTCTCTTGTTCTTAAGTTATAATTTAGGTGTCATTTTTTTATGACCACAGTATTTATATTCTATATAATTTTTATTTTTGAGTCATCAGAAATCATTTAATTAAGGCAGAAAATTAGGTCTAAAATATAGTGTGAATTCTAGCAGTAATATAAAAGTGACCATACAATATGACTAGAATCCTTATGAGTCATCTAGTGAATTGCAGGTATGTCCTATTAACCTCTTGTAAAATGCATAGACAATTTGCTGAAAGTATTTGCTTGATTTACAGTTATTTCTGTGTTCATGTGTGAAGGTCGGTCTCAAGACAGTAATTGAGCAGTTTCCAGATAAACTGGACTTCCAGCTGGAATACGGAGGTTATGTACTGAGTAATGGCCACAAACAGCTCATATGTCTGGCTCGCTCCATCCTCAGCGGAGCCCGCATCCTCCTCCTGGATGAGCCTAGTGCCCACCTCGATCCAATGTGAGTCCCGGCACTACTGGCTGTTATGTCCAAGTACAATGAATTTACGTCATAGTAAATAATGGTGGCTGTGCTTTATCTTTGGTTTCAGAACAATAAAGGTGTTAAAGAAGACATTACGACAGTCTTTCTCCACATGCACTATATTACTGTCTGAACACAAAGTGGAACCGCTGCTCGAGTGCCAGTCTTTCTTGGTAAGGCTCTTGCACTACCTCTCTTCCATCAACACCGACTTAAAGGGATAGTTCACCCAAAAATTTAAATTCTGGCATTAATTACTCACTCTCATGTTGTTCCAAACCCATAAGACCTTCATCTTGAGAAAACAAATGATAAAAAAAGATATTTTTGATGAAATCCGAGAGCTTTCTGACCCTGCGCAGACAGCAACACATGCGTTCTTGTACTCTTGTGAACGGGCGATGAAGACTGACATGAGAGAAAAGAAATTGTTGAATAAAGTCGTTATTTTTGTTTTCTTTGTGCACAAAAACTTAAATGTGGTAGTTGCGTTGCTGTCTATGCAGGGTCAGAAAGGGTCGGATTTTATGAAAAATATCTCAACTTGAGTTCTGAAGATGAACAAAGGTCTTATGGGTTTGGAACGACATGAGGATGAGTAATTAATGACAAAATTATCATTTTTGGGAGAACTATCGCTTTAAATATCATAAATATTCCTTTTTTACACTTATTGTTCACATTTTTACTGTTATTTGTATTGGAGACAAAAAATAACTTAACAGCTGTAAGGATCACTAGTTGCACCAGACAAAATTAAAAATATTGAGTGAGCATTTTTATATTTCAGTCATTTCTGTCAGATAGTAGGGACAATTTACGTGTGGTATTCAAAAAATATACACTACCGTTTAAAAGTTTGGGGTGAGTACGATGTACAAAATAAATAGAATTAAGATAAAAAAAAATGGACTCAAAAGTATCAATTATTATATTAATTTAAATAATTATAATCAATCTATTATATTAAATAAATATATTTTACTGCTTTTATTATTTACATTTTTATAATGCATTAACTTCTTGTCGATCCACCAGTTCACATTTAAAACTCTGCATGTTTGCTGGATTTATTTCACATTGGTCTGAACAAAACTAGCAGAAAAACTAGGGCTTATTGAAAATGCAAATTCATTCTCTGCCAGCAGGTGAGGCTTTTAAAATGGCTGAAATATAGCGGTTTCCCCGGTAACGGCAGTACACAAAGCAGTGCAGCACTGGACTTTGAAATGTGCAGCGCTTGTATTTATTCAATGAAATCATAGCCTTTTGAAGTTTAATCATTACATTAAAGCCATATCGCAATTCTTGTCTTTTCGTCCCCAAATCTAAGCCCTCCTGAAATCAAAATTAAGACTTTCTTGAACCATTTAAGACTTTTTTGGCCTTAAATTTGATACAACTAACAAATGTAACAAATTTTTGAGAATGCCATTGTTTTTCATCTGACTGCACCTTGATGTGCTTGATATAAATTTGATTTTATTAGAAAATGGCTTTTGGCATTTATTTATTTAATTATGTCAAAAGGCTTCGCAGTCCAGATTCGGTCCGGAGTCCGCCAGTTGGCGACCCCTGCACTAAAGACTAGAGTAATGGCTGCTCAAACTTCAGAGGCCTCATTTATAAAATGTTGCGCAGAAACCATCCTAAATTTGATCTTACGATCATCTCTCCAATATGCATACGTGCGATTCATAGAATGAACCTACGCACAGAAAACGCACGCACACCTCTCTTTCAGATGTGAAATCTATGAATCGCAAATGATCTTGAACTTGCACGCAACTGAATGCTATTGGCTCTCTGCCTTGTAAACGACTCCTAATTAATGTCATTAACATATTAAAGATCACCAGCCATCGTCCAAATCCTTTAATTTAGAACAGCGAGCTGCAAGAACAGCTTACATTTTTAAAAACCTGCACTGCAGTACTCCGACAAGAAAAAGTACGTAAGTCTGCTCAGACCCTGACGTGACACTAAGCACTTTTCCACGTCAAAAGCAGTTTTTATTGTGGATTTAAGCAATGTGAGCGTACACACACTTTATAGATGAGGCCCCAGGAAATACAATTACAATTGCAATTACAGGAATAAATATTTCACAATTTTACTGTTTTTACTATTTTTGATCAAATAAATGTAACCTTGGTGAGCATAAGAGACTTCTTTCAAAAAATAGCTTTAGCGGAGCTAAATATATATTTTTAAAAGTTTGTCTTTGACTCCTCTCATCTCTGTTGCAGATGATGGACAAAGGTCAGGTGAAGACCTACGATTCCATTCAGAAGCTGCTGAATGAGACCAGTCACCTAAAGCAGGCCATAAGCCCAGCGGAGCGCCTCAAACTCTTCCCTCGCCGGAACTCCAGCATGCGCACCCCTCAATCCAAACTCAGCTCTGTTACACAGACACTGCAGGAGGAGGCAGAGGACAATATCCAAGACACTCGTCTCTGAGCCTCTCAAACTGGAATTCATACAGAAACAATCAAGCTTACAATGGTCTCCAAATGGTACATAATATCGGATGACCTATCATGAGAACATTTGACATTTATTATGAAAAAGATATGTATTTTTCCTTGATGTCACAAGAGGTACTCAATATCCTCTCACAATGGGACACACAGTGAGGCCAGGAATAACTGAAAACTGTAAAAAAAATTGTATAATGTAACTTTTATGATTTATCTCCGTTCTTTTTTATTTGATCAAATCAAATGTATTCTTCTCTGAACATTTAATTTATTAAGTTAACGCGTGACCAACGTCTGGCACCCTTTGAAATGCAGCAAAATGGAATCATATGAATCAAGTAAATGGCAAAACAATTACTCTATTTTCTCATTTCTTTGGGCGTATCACGGAATTAGGAAAGGCACAAACAAAAACAATGATAATTTTAAAAATGTAAATATACATAAAAGACTTTTCTGTGAAACAAATATATTTTTTAGGACCGTGCTTCTCTCGTTTTTTTCCGTGTGGTCACCAGGAATGACCTCATTCCACTCTTATCTTGTGTTATAGTGGGAAGCTTGAGAGGAGAGGACACAAAAACATAGCTGGTGGTGATAAACGTTTCCAGCTGAATGATTCGGCTTCAAACAAACACAGTGTTAGCATTAGCTGTGCGTAAAAAGAAAACCCAAGCGCTGAGGTGATGTCTAGGATAGTGCATTTTTAATTGTTGTGCTTGGAGGAAACAGGACAATTTCTCTGAACCTCATCCGACAACTATAATACATTTAAACATCAGAGGTCGACTATAATCTCTTCTGTACATATGAACAATACTGACTTTAAAATAATACTTGTTTATCCTAAATGTTCAATATAGAAGACAAACAAAAAGTTAATGCGCGCCGCTTCCGATTTCATAGTTGGGTTTCACAAAGTCAAAGTTCAAGCCAGTCACTGAGCACGCATGAGAGTAATTGAAAATACTAATTATGGCTTAACGGACAAAAACAAAATATCCTGTGTTCGCGATGGCGGTACTTATTGCCACATTCAGTTCGTTTGACAACGAGTGAAAAAATATGAACCAAAATTTAATATTACAAACAATATATACAGTTCTCATTTTCCCTTCAAAATTCCTCCAATGTACAAGCGCAATATCACACACGCACACACACACACACACGCACGCACACACACGCACGCACACACTAATCTATACAACATTTAAGTTCCCAGTTCTTATTTACACATATTTGGTAAAACCCTGATTTCGACAGTTTTTAAAACTCACCTTTCACTTATTTAAACATAAAACACGATTGATTGAAAATACTAAAGAGCGAAAATACTACCAGCTTTTACTTTGATCCAAAACATTTGATCTAAAAGGCAAATTGTAAAGTGTTCAAGCAGTCTTTCTTTTGTTAGTTCATCGTACTTTTTTTCTTAAACAGTTGAATATATTAAAACTATGGTCCCAAAGTACACAATGTAATATAGTGTAACAAGTATGGACAACATGTACAAATACTAAAATGCTGCCAGTAACCAAACTTCACAACATAACAGACTGAGGGCACAGGGAGGGCAGTGGGAGGAGTCTATTAACGGTTACTGTAGTTTTCATTACAGTTGGGGTCCAGGAACCAGATGTCGTCTTGTGAGAAGTTGTTTCTGTTGTTATGGGATGGGGGCTGCCTTGCTCTGCTGCTCGTGGAGGCTCTGCTAGGGTTGCTGCTGTGACTCTGAGGGGAACTGCTGCTGGTGGCGTTCACCTGCGGAGCCCCTCTGCTGCTGGGGACGGGCAGATGCGATCTGGGCCTTGTCACTCGCCGAGGAGAATTGTGACCACTGTCAATCTTTTCAAAGAAAAAACAATATATACAAAAAAAAAAAACATTTTTAACAAGAAAGTGGAGAATGCACTTTACACATGTGCATTGCTTCAAAAACTAGCAAGCGACCTACATAGGCAACATTTTAAGTGGATGAGGTGAGAGAAAAATGTCATTACCATATTTCATTCAATATTGCAGATATACAGTGTGTTATTACTAAAAAAAAGATGCACTACACATTTTTGTTTATTATAAGATCATGCTGTTAGCGTTGCAACATACTAATGTCAAACTCCATCGGAAGCAATTGTGCAAAAGTGCCTGCCCACTTTTCAGCGGTACCGATTTAAAAAACAAAACTCTTCATTAAAGAGTTATAAGCCATGAACCAAACCAACCAGCTACGAAGTGAATCACAGCACTATCAAATTTGATTTGAAACAAAAAAGTATCTGAAAACTGGACAAAAAGACAAAGCTATATATAGGCATATTTGGTGTTTTTTGGCATGATCTGCTTGTTTCGATTCTCTGATTGTTGGAGATTTCTTTGTAGAATTATGGGTAATGTACCTTTCCACCAGGAATTCTGCTTTTAAATGTGATTATTAAAAAAATAAGTTGAAATACTGTGGGTTGATGGCTTCAACAAAAGCATAAATCATTTATTAAAAACCTTGTAGTTCACAGTAGGTCTGTCTTTCATAGCTTATAAGTTGATTCCCTAGAAAATGTTTACTTCCGGAACCTGTCCGTGGCTCTCTATTTGTGCACTATACATAGAGCATTCCAAATCGTTTATTGATGTGGCTCCATGACAGTTAGAAGGCTCAGTAGGCTTTGGAACAGAGCCATGGTGTTTTATCAAAGACTTGCCTTCTGTGGTGGAGGATGGGTCATATCCACAGCACTCTCTGTTGTAACAGGGCATGTTTGGGGCTGCGTGACCTTGGCATCACTCCTCTGAGGAGTGGGCGGAATCGAGTCTGGAAGCATGATGAAGTCCTCTTTAAAAAGAGCAATCTGTACCAGGTAAAAGAGGAAATGAATACAGCTCGTCAATTCCTAGAAACTACAAGGCCATGTGCTAAACTGTGCCAGACTGTTTGTGTAGCCTGAACAGAAAGTCTCTAAGAGAAGCACAAGTTGTTGGGTTTTTTTTGGAGTTTGCACCGACTAAATCTGAGACTAGAGGATTAAACCACTGCTTTTTAATGTGTATGCAAAAGGAACAAATACAATAATAATGCAAAAATATTTCTTGAGCAGCAATCCAGCATTATGAGACACTGAAGACTGGATTAATGGCTTTTAAAAAATCAGCTTTGCCATCACAGGAATAATTTACATTTCAAAATATATATAAAAAAACCAAAACACTTATTTTAAACTGTAATAATGTTTCACAATATTACTGCATTTACTGTATTTTTGATTTAATAAATGCCACTGTTGTGAGCATTCAGTAAGAGAGTTCTTAAAAACACTTTTCCCAACCCCAAGCTTTTGAACAGTAGTATATGTGAGCATTAATGTCTAAATTACCTTGCTTATGTCTGGCTCAGATTTGCTAGAGCACATGGTCTGGAGCTCTCTGATGAGATCCGTCTCATCATCAGAGCAGAGAGACAGACCCACAGCAACTCCATCACTGAGTCTGCAGGAACATACACACATAATCATTGACAAACACTGCCATCTGCTGGTAGTACAAACATATGCCCACATAAAAAACACACCTTGCATGATTGACATTTGTCATTGAGTGAGCGCTGGAATTGGCCAGAGATCCTATATGATAAGAATAAAAGAACACAGATTAGAGAATTTTTATCAACAGTAGCTTGTTACTGTAGCAGAACTGTATATACTGCAAAATCAAAGCCATCAGTTACACCTCACCTTCTCTTAAAGAGCAGCCAGAGCTCCTTCCAGAGGTGGGGCTCCCTTTCTTCCTCGGATTGGTATTGGCTCGTCTCCAAGCGCCATTATCCCGTCCTTTTCTGCCACCTTTCCTGTAGGCAGAGCCAATGGTGGAAAGAGGGAAACATCCTCCCTGGAACTCTGGTAAGAACCTGTCAATTTCTAACCACACAAAGAGAAAAAGAGTCAGTAAGTACCAATAATGATTACACTGAAAGATTTAATGGCTGATGACTACTTTGAATGTTTTTTTTGTAAAATTAGCCAAGCTAGTGTAGTTATATTAGTGGCAACGTGTGTTCCTCAACATTTTTGATGGTGCTGTACCTGTTCTGGGCAGCGGGCAGCCTTGCAGCACAGACTTATTCAGCAGGATATTGAGAGCTGCTTTGACTACCGCCTTCTGACCTGGGCTCAGACCTTTGTTGTTGGGAGACCGTCGTTGAGAGGGAGAGCGCTTGGCTGTTACTCTAGATATAACAGCATCCTCGACCCGTGGAACTATCACTGCGTTCCAAAGCCTCACCAACCACCTAAACACAAAGACACATGGACTAATATTAACAAATAAAATACTGCCTATCATAAGAAATAATACAAATACCAATATAATTTATATTCATATTCTGCAGTATCGATACAAGGTACCAGCTGCATTCTCTCTCTTCTCTCTAACACTGAGTTGACACACACCACACTGTATTTTAATTAAATAGGTATATAGTCGTTTGCACTGTGTGCTTTAGAGCTTTCAGTATAATCAATTACAAGTATGCAGCTCATGATACTGTGTTTTTAGCGTATCAGAGTTTCGGGGTTCACAGTAAATGCAGCAAACTCCATCTCTGCATGGGCTGTGAGGTTAAAATGTATTTTGGAGCACAACATGTGCCAGTTATGCTTTATTTTCACATTAGCATAATCTCCAGCAGTGTGGAAAGATGATTAGTGGAAAGATGAGAAGTATTTGTAAACCCATTTTCACCGAAACTTCCCTGGAGTTTTCCGCCAAAATAATAGCTTGAGGATTTAACTCTAAGTAAGTGTAGCTATTAAGACATAATTATGTTATGTAGTTTTATTACTGTAAAGTAAAATAACTACTTACTCTTTGTTATAAAATACAAGTAAGTTGTATTACAATAGTAATATATTTATATAAATAATAATAATATATTAATAGTAGTACTATTGGGCCTTGAGGAATCTCAGACAAGTTTCAGTTGATAAGAAAATATTTGATTATGTTCAAAAATATAACTTAGATACTGTTAAAATTTTATTTTGCTTAATGTTGAGGCAATTTTTCCCCCATGGTATCGAAAATGTTATCAAATATTTTTCAGAGTATTGAAGTTAGAAATTCCAGTATTGTGAAAACACTTGATTGACGTACTTGGGAATAGCTTGGGTCTGTTCTGGATTCACAGGGCAGGAGAGGAAGATATAGGGTCCCAACAAGGCCTCCGAGGTCCCCAGACGTGACAGGCAGGCGTTGAGCTGGTGCCACACTGAGCAAACCCAAGAAAGCGATTTGTGTACAGGATCATCAGAAGTCCAGCACCGGCCCTGAGTCTGTGCAGCCACAGAGAAACTCAATTAAAAGGATGCAAACCCATATTTTGTTTCATTTGTCACCAAAGGAGTTATTTTGAACAATGTACTGATCAAAAAGATGCAACGCATCCTTTAATCCTGACATTTACTTTAGGCATCATGAGAGTTTATGAAAGAAATAACAAGTAGCCCGATTTGTAAATGAATTTTTCAATTAATGATGAAGTTATCAGCTTCCTGGCCCTCGGAAGAGAAGAAATGGTTGAATAAAGTTGTTCTTTTTGGGAGTTTTTGCACACAAAAAGTATTCTTGTAGCTACATAAAATTACGATTGAACCACTGATGTCACATGGACTATTTTAACGATGTCCTTACTACCTTTCTGGGGCTTGAACGTGGTAGTTGTGTTGCTGTCTATGTAGAGTCAAAAAGCTCTCGGATTTCATCAAAAATATCTTAATTTGTGTTCCGAAGATGAATGAAGGTCTTACGGGTTTGGAACGACATGAGGATGAGTAATTAATGACAGAATTTTTTATTTTTGGGTGAACTATCCCTTTAAAAGTTCCAGTCTCCACTGTTTGTAATTAAAACAAAAATAACAGAATTGAAAACTTATTTTAAAAAAAAATAATTTATTTTGTTGTGCAGTTTCAGTGCTTATTTGAATGATTCAGCAGGCACATGGTATACTCTGATCTAAACTACACTAAATATACTAAACTATCTCGTCTAAATTTAGAGCTGAATGGCTATTCTGGTGGTCTTCCCTGCAGCTCATTAGATAATGAGCAGGGCTGACCTTGTGGAGGAGTTTTCTGCGTAGATGACGTCCCAGCATGCCATTGAGGGGCTCAGTGTCCCAGCGCAGCTGAACCCAGCGGAAGTGCTGCTGTAATCGTAGCTCAGCACCCTGTAGGCGAGGCTTGGCCAGTGTGCCAATCAAAAAACTCCCTTCACGGAAATAGTAAAGCCCATCGTGACCTGCCCATCAGAAAAGAGTTGAACTGAAAGGCTCTTTCTGGTACACTGACTGTTCTAGCTCTGCTGCATCTGTAGGGACGAGTCTCACCATGGTTGAGGGAGAGGGAATAGACAGATCCTCGGTTCTCCAGGGCTTCGCACAGGTCTCCCAGGAGGTGGCTGAGAGAGTGGGCTCTCTGCAGACCCTCCAGAACCACCACAACACAACGCCCAGCACTGCCTTCATGCAAAGACACCAGGAACCCTGCCAAAGACACAACACAACTCCATCAACACCAGACAAACCACTAAAATTAAAAGGTGTAATTATTCAAGGAATATTCTTGGTTCAACACAAAAATCAAGGTTGCAATGATGAACGTACAATGAAAGTGAATGGGCTCAGGATGATTTAAAAGCAAAAATTCACTTCTAGTGCAAGTGCCTCACTTTTTCACTTTTCATTTTTATAAAGTACAGGCCAAAGACATGCAAAATCATCAGTGGCCAAAAATCTTCATAGACAAGTGTCAGAGAATAATAACTCAGTCATTTCCAAACATTTCAGATTCAACACAGGATAAAACATTTTGATCATGTTTCTAGGGGTCTGCTATCTTCCTCTGCTCCTTTGCCTACATCATCACCTGAGAAATGTGACTCCTTGGTACAGCGCTGCATGATTGAAGAGGCTCTTACCACAGTTGATGAAGATCTCCAGCAGGTGCTCTTTTGATACACCCTCATCTATCTCCACCCTGACGACATCACAGCCAATCCCCTGGGCCTCCTGTCTGTGCTGCGAACACACACAAACACACAACAGGTGCATCATAAACATCATGACTAGTACAGACGGACGCACACAGTACTAAACTGAATAGTACTGTATGTATTTGAATACATTTCATAAATGTATCAATGTACTTTATGTATGAAACTCTGTTGGATTCAAGCTTTATTGTATTTAGGCCTCCTCATATCTTCAGTGTTAAATGTTAAAAAATCATTTAAAAGTGATTCTTGACATTTTAAATGAACATAATGCATACACTTATTCATGTTTTACATTTCATCCACAGAGTTAAAAACTAATATTTAAAACAATTGATAATAGTTACCTTGATATAATGAGAGATCTGGTTGGCGATGTACTCCTGAAAGCTGCCCTCCAGCCCGTGGAAAATGACATTATGGTACTGTTCCACCTGACCACAAGCAAAAACACAGTCGAGTTCATCAAAATGCACTACCATCAACACCGGTAAATATCATGAACAACAGCACATGTATTATTCATTTAGACCAGCTTAATTTTATCATTCGTGCCAAATATTTTATTTATGCATGCCTTTATGCAGGCTTGATTACTCAAGTGTGTCTTGGAGGGTGTTTTGCTGTCTTAAGTTACTGCTTGTTGCACTGCATGTATCTTCTATTACAACATTTTAAAACACAAATAGTATCTGTTGCCCCAAGGTGCCAAACTGGTGGTGGAGGCTCAAAGAATGTTGTTTTTGTCCCACGGTATTATAAGGCCTTGTTTCTCTCAGCACTCTTTATCCAAACTTTACAGATCATCCAGAGAAACTCAGACATGCTAAAAGCTCTGCTGCAGAGAGTGAGTCAGCGTACCAGGCGGACATAGTTCTGCAGCAGCTGTAGAGGGATCAGGGAGTCGTACGTCATCTCATCCAGAGTGCACTCTGACAGGCCTGACAGAAAGCAAAATCATAGCAGTCATGAGCCGTATATCAAACCTACACAGTATATCAAAGAGCAAACAGAGGACATGGGAGATCAGGAGATCTGCGTGAAATGGATTTGAGCAAGGGCTTCACAGAGTTGTTTTGACGTGCCATCGCATGAGATGGAATATTCTGGAGCCTGGCTAAACATCAGGGTCATGTGATGAAGGGGAGCACAGCGTGGCTATTCATTAAAGCGTGGAAACCCAAGAGATCCGCTGATTCTTTCTATCACTGAAGAGTATATCTTTCTCCTTTACCAAGAGAATCTCTTCAACACAGTCTGATACATTTTACAAAATATCTGGCAATAAGGTTCAATTTGTTTATCTTAGTTAATGCATTACATATTAGGAACTAGAACCAATACTTTATTAATCTAATTTAATGCTAATTTCCACATATATGAATGCATTTTTAACACTTCAGGTTGTAATATACAAGTTGTATGGTTCAAATTTAGTTTTTTTTCATAAAAAATAAAACTTTGATTCAGCAAAAATCCATTCAATTATTCAAAAGTGACAGTTTCAAAAAACATCAAATAAATGCTGTTCTTTCTATTTATTAATTAAAGAATATTGAATAAATGTATCATTTAGAAGACGCTTTTATCCAAAGCGACTTACAAAAGAGAGTAATAGCAGAAATGAAAACAACATAAAATATATAAGTGTTGTAACAAGTCCTGGTTAGTCTAACGCAGTACGTAGCAAGTTTTTTTCTTAATAATAAATACACAGAATAAAAAGTAGATAGAAAAGAGATAGAATAGATAGAGCTATTGTCAGTGGGTCAAGTTATTATTATTTTTTATAATAATTAAAAAGAATACAAGTAGATAGAATAAAAAAGAATAGAGAACTTTTGCTCAAGATTTATTATCAGTAATTATTATCAGTATTGAAATTAGCTGTGCGGGGTTTTTTTGGAAACCGTGATGCTTTTTTCAGTATTTATTTAAATATAAATAAATTATTACATTTATTTAAATGTTTTTTTTGTAACACCATAAATGTCTTACAGTCCCCTTTCATAAAAATAAATGCATTCTTGCTGAATAAAAATGTTATTTACTTAAAAAAAAAAACCTGATCCTAAACTGAATAGTACTGTATGTATCTGAATACATTTCCTAAATGTATCAATGAATGAAAATAGAAAAGAGAATAGATAGAGCTAGTGTTAGAGTTATTATTATTTTTTATAATAATTAAAAAGAAAACAAGCAGATAGAATAAAAAAGAATAGGGTTTATAAAAATAGGATTTTGTATGATTTTTTTCAAGTTATCAGATTTTTTAATGTATCTTATTCTCACCAAGGCTGCATTTATTTCATATTCATTCAAAAATTCAAAGCATTTAAAAATATAGTAAAAGCAATGCAATTTTGAAATATTATTACATTTTAAAATAGCTATTTGAAAGTAGTGTGAAACAGGCCTTTGTTTGAAGAGGCTGAATGAAATGGCTACAAAGCCCACCTTTGAGACGTATGGTAATACGTTGACTCAGACGCTTCCGAACAAGGTCCCATGGAGACTGAGGCAGCTCCTGCCCTGGCAACCATACAGCATCACCTGAAATACACACGCATGAAGATAACAGTTTAACAAGAGGATTCAAGAGAGGTACATCGGCTAGATTTATGTGTCCGTCTATGGTGAAAGACACGGATGTGTAATCCTAACTGACATGGGAGCAGTTTTCATCTACAGTAGTACTGTATGTCAAACTTGAGAGCCATGATAAGTCAGCTTTTATCCTGTAAATCCTCTTCTCTCTCTCTTTCCTGTCTGTCAGTCTCCTCATGTTTTGTGTCAGGAATAGTAGATAGTCATCATGTTGCTCTCTGTAGGCCAAATCGCTTCATTTTGACATCTGCTCTTGGTGTTTGGAAACATCTTGTCTTAAGGGAAGAGTTGAGCGTAAACAAAAAAAGAAGTGGTGAGAGAAAGAGTGCAAAAGAGAGAGGGAGAAGGCCAGAGGGGTGTGAAAGAGATAGGTGAGAACTTGGAGAAGGCTAGTTTATTTTCAGCAGCCCTGCATGACAACCCTCGGGTCGAGCCAAGCTCAGTTAGGCCCCTATCCCACGTCCTTCCCTACTTGGCCCACTGTGGTGTTGGACAACATCCAAGAAAAGAGCCATTTTAACTTCATGCTCACTAGAGCCAGTAACTACTGAAGAGCCTACACAAGTAGATAATAGCATGTTTGTGTGGATGTGTGTGTGGTGTTGCGTTCTATATTCAGAAGTTTTATACCACAAATCGTACTAGTGACAGCTACATTTGATATTTATATATAACATATTGGGCTTTTTGGTCGTCTCTTTTTTCTTGCATCTATGACAACAGCAGTATAAAACCGCTGAGCTGGGGAAATTAAAACTTAAACAGTGACCAAGGGCAATTCAGGAAGCGCTGCAGCTGTTCAGGAGGCTGGGATCATCTAAGAATAGCCATTGCAAATCTGTCTCTACGCTACAGGTTGCATTTCAAAGAAATCATAAAATGATCATGGCTGCTTCTGCACTGTACATTCAAATATGCGAGTGAAAGGGGAAAGAAATGTCACATTTCATTCATCATAATATTGCAAATTGCCATAAAGCAAAAAAATAAAATAAAATAAATAAATAAATAAATAAATGAAAACACAGAATTTAAATTATTCTGTTTGGAGACAATAATATAAAATTATTACAGTGATATATACTTAAAATTGTGATTTACAATTTAAATAATATATATTTCTTTGCATTACAGTAATAAAAATGCGATTTGTTTTAAATGTAAGAGGGGGATATATAAATTATATACACTACCATTCAAAAGATGGGATCAGTAAGTTTTTTTAAAAAGAAATGAATACTTTTAATCAGCAAGGATGCATTAAATTCATCAAAAGTGACGGTAAATACTTTTACATTGTTACAATAAAATTCTATTTTAAATAAACGCTGTTCTTTTGAAAATTCTATTCATCAAGGAATCCTAAAAAAAAAATATCACAAACATAACTAGCACAACTGTCCACTACATTGTAAGGATGAAAGAACCCCAGATACTTTGATCTCCTGAGAAACAGACAATACAAACATGCACGGGCATCTTCGAGACACCCCACAGAGCGGAGGTGAAGGAAACTTCCTTCCCTTCTGTCCATTTGTTTCTTCTTAAATCCCCTCACCCATCCTTCCTTCTACTCAGTCAGCTCAAAATGGTCAATAGTAGAATGTAATGTTCTACATTAATGCAAGTGATATTCACAGTCATGTTTGGTATCATTTGAATTGTCTCAGGGCGATTGGTACAATGGTCTCATTCTTATAAGAAGTAAACTAAAAGGTAATACAGATCCTAAGAGTTTAGAGA
>JAFVLL020030682.1:0-19652 GCA_021397915.2 Tor tambroides | reverse complement strand
GTGTGTGTGTGTGTGTGTGTGTGTGTGTGTGTGTGTGAGAGAGAGAGAGAGAGAGAGAGAGAGAGAGAGTGAGAGTGTGTGTGAGTGAGTGAGTGAATGTGTGTGAGAGAGAGAGAGTGTGTGAGTGAGTGAGTGAGTGTGTGTGTGTGTGTGTATGTGAGAGAGAGAGTGAGAGAGTGTGTGCGTGTGTGAGTGAGTGAGTGAGTGAGTGTGTGTGTATGTGAGAGAGAGAGTGAGAGAGTGTGTGCGTGTGTGAGTGAGTGAGTGAGTGAGTGAGTGAGAGTGTGTGTGTGTGTGTGTGTGTGTGTGTGTGTGTTTACATTAGTAGTACCAGTAAATTTTGATCTTGTGGGGACGTTTTTTTGGTCCACATGAGGAAAACAGCTTATAAATCATACATACATCATGTTTGAAAATCTAAAAATGCATAAAAGTTTTGTATGAGGGGTAGTTTTAGGTGTAGGGCTCTAAGGGGACAGAAAATACAGTTTGTACATTAGAAAATCCATTACATCTATGGAGGGTCACCATAAACCGCATATATAAGTGTTAGTGTGTGAGAGAGAGAGAGGGTGTGTGTGGGTGTGTGTGCAGACGCTCTTTTGGCTGGACGAGACTGAAGGGGTGTTTAACCTGAGCTCCATAAAACAGGCCGTGTGTGTGTGTGAAGCTCTTCTGTCCATCAGACCCACCGACAACATCAACATGGTGTGTATACATTTACAATATATCTACATACATTACAAATACACATGAAATATATTGCCATATGAATTAAAATGCATTACAAATTGGTACAGTTTCATATATTAACATATACATATAGCTCATACACATATGCATGTTTATGTATGTGTAATAATGTACAATACATTTTGGGATGTATATTCATTCTAAATCCTGTCAATACATGTTGATATTATACAAGTAAATATAAAAGATAAACAAAAATTATTTGAAGATTTATACTTATATCTTCATCTTTGCAGAGAACGTACAAATGTTAAATGAAACATCCTAAAATAATACATTGCCTTATATGACAATATCATACAGGGCAATATATGTTATATATTACATTTCCATATGAGACTATAAATCCATGAACTCTATTTTCATTCAATTACAGTAAAATTACAGTTGTGATGCAGAAATCGAGGCCTATTTCAATCGAGAACAAATGTTTAAACACATATTTATGATCTCTGTTCTCTTTATAGACTTCCTACACTGACAAAGGAGAGAAGGTAACATGACTTTATGATTTTAAAGTATAAAAAAATTAAATAAAAAAGATGATTCTTATTTATAAATATTTATTATTTATAATATGATGTTTATTTTAAAATCTTCTAATTATGTAACAACTATTTTTTAAGTTGTTTTTTATTTTTATTTTATTAAAAAAAAAATTTAATATTTTTTTTTTTCTTTTGCAGCCAGAGAGAGGGAAATTTATAAATTTTCACCATGTGAAATTCTGGGTGGGAAACGCCAAACAGGTGAGTTAAATCAGTGCATAAAAAACAGTTATGACAAAATTAGTGTATTATGATGATATACAGTGCTTTGACATTAAAACAAGATCATTTTGCGCTTAATTCGATTTTCAGGTATGATAGTTTTGTACTGGAAACCTTTGCGAATCTGCTTTGATGCAAAAGGTTTAAATGAGAGTCTCTGATAAGATACTGGCACTGAATATAAACTTAGCGGCACAATTTAAATGTAATAAAGTGGGTTGAAATGAAATCAAAGTATTTTAGGCCGCTAATATTGTATGTTGCTTATATATTTGACTTGCTAATGTTAGCAGAAGAATAGAGAAGCTTCCAGAGATCCTGAACTAATGCAGATGACGAAGGTTTCTCTGAAGATGAAATCAATAACGTGATCTTAATCTAACAGTGATGCAATAGCTCATCTCATCTGATCTCGATAGTCTCAGTGAAACAGGTTTACATATTAACACAGTTGACCAATATGTCGTCATTTTGCGCCGCTAATATCTTGTCTTGGTAGGTTTAGAGTTGAAAAATTGGTGTGGAAACAATTTACACTTAGAAACTGTAAATAAATGTAACAATTATTGACAAAAAGTCAAGTAACACTGAATTCAACAAAATTTTGAATTACAAAGTCTGAAATAGTATTTCTTTGTAAGACAAGCTCAAATATATATATATATATATATATATATATATATGCTAAAATATATTTCAATAAATATAATTATGTAAATATATTTTCTATCAGTATATACTTCAAAATATAAATGTATTTTCAGAAGCATTTAAAAATAAATTTTCTCATCCACATATTTCTAACCCTAATCCCAATATCAGGATTATTATAGTTAACTAAAAAAAAGTGGCTAGTTTCCATGACAACATTTCTCATTTTCATTTAGTTTGACTTTAGTTATGTAGTAAAATAACTAAAACTGGAATGAAAATTAATAAAAACTACAGACAAAAAAACTTTAACTAAAATGAACATGTAAGTAGAAAAGTGCAAATTTAAATCTAATTCAAAGTATTAACAAAAACTACAGTATCTCAGTGATTCTAAAATAACACAGAATGTGTCACATTTTGGTATTCGAAGGTTGAAACTAAATATATTTTCAATTTCAATTTCATATTTCCAATATTTTTCATTGAGCTTCAGAGTTAGCAACATATAGTTAAAATATATTTTGGCCAGATTTTTGTTTTTTTTTTCCATATGAGATTTTATTGGTTTTAATTACAACTTCAAAAAAAAAAATTATGCAGTGTTGTTTTCAGTTGTTTTTTTTTTTTCAGCACAAATTCATTTTATTAATTTGTTCTAACAGCTCTTTTTTATATTCTTTTGCTTTGTGCCTCATAAAAACTATACTTGACCATTCCATCCTTACAATGGACTTTAAGACATACAGCAAGCACCTGTTCATGTTGTTGTTCCTGTAGGCTGCGGTGTTTTACTGTGATAAGTTTGGCTTCGAGCCGCTGGCGTATAAAGGTCTGGAGACGGGCAGCAGAGAGCTGGTGTCTCACGCCATCAGACAGGACAAGGTGTGTGTGTGACCAACTTCTTTAAGAAAATGCTTGGAAATCCAAACCGCACATTGATTTCAGAAGCACCTCACAGAGTCAAATGTACCTGTTCATTTCCCAGATAATCTTCGTCTTTGAGTCCGCTCTGAACCCTGGGAATGAAGGTATGAACTGTTTCAATTCATTTGAAACATTCTGGTGTGAAGAAAAAACAGGCCACATAATATTAGTGCGTTAATAAACCTAATACATTATATTTTGCATTAAGAAAATTAGAATTCTCAATTCAGAATTCATCTTAAAAGCATGGAATAACAATGAAACATTAACTCGGGGTTAAAAATGAGCCTGGTTCAAAAAAAAAGAAAAATCCATGAAAAGATCAAGAAACAATGACAAGCGCTCACCAGCGTCTCTCCACAGAAATGGGCGAGCATCTCATGAAACATGGAGACGGAGTGAAAGACGTGGCATTTCAAGTGGAGGACTGTGACTTTTTAATCAAGGTAAATCATATTTGATACTATTCATATATATATTACTGATACTGCACACTATATGTTGTGCAGGGTTTCAGAAGTATGTTACATAATTTACACTAATAATGTTTATAATGTTGCACAGTTAATTCAGTGAGGAGGTCCAGTTATCATGTCAAAATAAATTTGATTAATTTGCAGAATTTCACAGAGATTATTCAGATCCAGCATTTGTTCTCAGTAACACACACCAATATCACTCTTACTATTCCTGCAGTATATATACAAAATATCAAAGAATTCATCAGATCCACTGGTAGTACTTACTGACCTTTTCCCTCCAAAATGATGTCACTTCCTGATGATATCATTGATGCATTTCTTTAGTTAAACAGATATTACAAGGATTGTTCTCTTTTTAGTTTGCTAGAAAGTCTCTTTATAAATAAACTCGAAAATTTACTGATTTTTTTTTTAACTTTTTAAAAAAAAATTTTTTAAAAGACATTTTTACAACAAAATTACACTTTAAAAATGGAAAATTAAACATTTATTTCCAAAATGATAGCTGGACGCAACTCACATGCAACATGTTTTAAAATTCTTTATAATGCATATTATTGCACTTTTGTTTTTTAAAAAGTAGGCATTAGTTAAAAAACAAATTAATCACATTTTAAAGTTAACAGCAGGATTGATTATTTATTTATTTATTTGCATTACGTCAATGATAATGTGAGGGTTAAAATGGGTTTAACTGTCATGAAAAGAATATCAGAATGAAAAAAAAATCTCAAAAACATGAAAAAACTCATTTCTGCATAATGCATATTACATAAAGCAAATGTAATGTATAATTACATATAAGCAAATCTGAGGGTTAAAATGGTTCAGGAAAAGAACATCACAAAAAAACAAAAGCAAAGCAAAACAAAACTAGAAAACATGTAATAAGATGAAAAGAATGATCATTGCATAATGCATACTATTGCACTTTTTAAGAAGGCAGTGCAGTGTTTTCTATTCAGTTCACAGCCAGTTAGTATTCCATTCTGAACACAATCATCACCTGGAAAATAACTGCACACACTGAACTGATTTGCCTTGAAGGGACTTTGGAATAAAAGTGTGTTTGTGTTCGCAGAAAGCCAAAGAGAGAGGAGCGGTGATCGTCAAAGAGCCGTGGGTCGAGCAGGATTCAGGAGGCAAAGTCAAATACGCCGTAATTCAGACGGTAAGTCAGCAAGAGTTTTGCCCAGACACACATCCACTTACATTAAATGCTTGAGCTGGAGATGCGATGTTTTGCAGTACGGAGACACGACACACACGTTTGTGGAGTACATGGGGCCGTATAAAGGTCTGTTTCTGCCAGGATACAAAGAGCCGCTGTTCAGAGACCCTCTGTTAGCAAAACTGTGAGTGGTTTTACTGGGAAATTCACTCAAATCAAGTCTTAGGCCAGAAACATACTGATATGCGAACGTTTGCCTAATTTATGACATTTCACAACCCCAAAATGCATGCAATTAGGCTTAAATAATATGTTTCAGCTTTCAAAAGCATCAAACTTCTCACAATGGGTTTTCTTTGTCTCGCAAAGGCCGCCGGGACATTTACGCTTCATCGATCACATTGTGGGAAACCAGCCAGATGATAAAATGGTGCCAGTTTCTGACTGGTGAGGGTCACACGTCCAACAAACAAATCAATAAGACAAATTCGAGGAAATGTCACTGGCAAATAACGCAATCTGTCTTTTTCTGCAGGTATCAGAAGTGTCTGCTGTTCCACAGGTTCTGGTCCATCGATGATAAGCAGATCCACACCGAATACAGCGCTCTCAGGTCCATCGTAGTCACCAATTATGAGGAAACCATCAAGATGCCTATTAACGAACCAGCCATGGGGAAAAAGAAATCACAAATCCAGGTTCCTCCAGCAGATTCAGAACTTCTTGCATACATATTTCAGTTTTTTTATTGAATTCTTTAAGGCAGTGAGTCCAAAACTTTTTTTATCAGCTGAAACCCTTACGTAAAATCTTCACCCCTGAGAGGGGTCAGTTCATATTTCTAAAATTTAACAACACATTCACATGCTCACGGTTCTCTGATGTTGCTTAATGGTAAAATGACATGCAGATAAACACATCAAATACTGAATGTTTTTTTTAAGTAAATGTTATTTTATTATAACATATATTTTATTTTTGCTTTTATTTTATAAATGTTGTTTTATTTATAAATATATATACATATATATATTTTTAAAGTTATTTATATATATAGCACTGCACGATTTGGCCAAAAAATTATATTGCAATTATTTTGTAATATATGGTGATTTTAACAGCAATTTAACATTTTATATATGTCATAATTAATGTATTATTATTATTATTATTATTATTATTATAAACGTATCATCATTTTTATTATCATTTTGAATCATTTTTAAAAAAATAATTTCCAGCTCATTTTAATTTGATTTAAATTAACATTTTATTCTTAGTGGTTTTAGTCAATTAGTGCATTAAGTTAAACTAAATTAAAATTAAATTTTTCCTAGAAATTAGCTGATTTATTTTCAGTTAAAACCTATTTTAATTAAACTTTTTATTGTTTTAGTTTTAGTTCATTTAAGTTTAATTTAACTCTATAAAAATGAAGACAAATATGTTAGGCTGCTGTTGTAAATTACAGTTGCACTATAAAACAACAAAAAAATATTTTAATAATTATAAAACAAATGTTATTTTTAACTACACAACAACTGATATTTATGTCTAGGTTCTTTACTTCCAGTGTTCAAACCCTCAAGCTTTTAACATTTCAGATTTTAATTTTATGATGTTTGTTAATTCCACACTAGAAGCAGCAGCATAATTACTAGATGAGTAAAGTTTATAAACAAACTTTGATGTTGGCTTGACAAATTCTTGTTTGAAGTTTAAAAAAAATTTGAAAAGCTTGAAGAGCAAGATTTTTGCTCAGTCAATAAAATGTTATTAACATGTTGCAACACATTGCTAAAACATTTAATCAAGTTGCTAACATGCTGCTAACATGTTTTAACATGATTAAACATTGCTAGCCTGTTTTATTAGGTTGCTAGCATGATTAGCACATTACTAGTGTATTACTTAGCATGTTGCTAACATGATTTGGTATGTAGTTCTAAGCTTTGCTCGTGATAGACAGCTTAAATACTTTATATAATATATATAATATATAATTTATATAATAATATGTGATATTTGTTCAAAAGTTTTGAACCTCCTTAATAAAAAGTCTGTGGGACTCTTTGAGATTTGAATGTCCATTTAACGAAAACCGTAACCCCGATCAGTTAGAAAAGATATAGCAACCCGAGTCGGACCAATCGTAAGGTCTGACCCAAGTTTGGTGGTTGTAGCTTGAAAACTCTTGGAGGAGGCACTGACTAAATTTAGTCTCAGAAGAAGCAGTAGCTTAAATAGTAGATCACTGTTGGCTTTGTCAAGTCAACATAATTACCACAATTGTCGTACACTTCACCTGTGGCTAAATCATTTGAAATCTATAATAAACATCAACCTTACCTCCATAATTTCCACTTGTTTTTTTGTAAAGGAGTATATCGACTACAATGGAGGACCTGGAGTGCAGCACATCGCACTAAACACCTCCAACATCATCCAAGCTGTACGGTTCAAAACTCACAGCTCCTCTCAATATAATTCATTCCTATGAGACTACAATAAAGTCAAATACAAAACCTGAAACTCTTTCCTGATGAATCAGATTGTGAACCTCCGAGCTCGAGGGTTGGAGTTCCTGTCCGCACCCGATAATTACTACGACACCCTACGGCAGAATCTCAAGACGGCCAAGATCAAGGTGAAGGAGGACCTAAAAACACTGCAGGTCAGAGAAAGCAATATGACAGTGCATTCTGTTCAATAAATGGACACATTTGAATGCTTTTTCTAATGCATTTGTTCTTTTATCCAATGCAGGAGTTAAAAATCTTAGTAGACTATGACGAAAAAGGTTACCTTCTACAGATCTTCACCAAACCCGTGCAGGACAGACCGACGCTCTTCCTGGAGGTCATCCAGAGGAACAACCACTCTGTGAGTCTGTGTTTGACCTCATTCATCCAGGCTTAATATGGAAGGCCGTTTTCGCCACTGAATTAAAAAAAGGTCAATTTGACTTTTTCACAGAATTGCGAGTTATAAACTCGCAACTGTAAGAAAATTGTCTCTCTTTTTTCCCCTCAGAATTGGACTTCATAAATCGCAATTGTGAGTTCATATCTCACAATTCTGAGGAAAAAAGCCAGAATTGTGAGAAAAAAAAAGTCACAATTGCGAGAAAAAAAGTCTGAATTAAACACCCACATTGTTGTTTCTTATGCATTTACACACTCCTGCCATTGAATTGTTGTATAAATGCAATATCACACACGTAGCTGTGAGATATGGCTGTATATTGGCACGATATATGATATATATTGATATACGGCCATATCGCACCGCTACTCCTGTGATATTGCTCATATTTGTGTGTATATATATATCAGAGCATATATATTTTAGTGCTGTCAAACGATTAATCGCATCCAAAATAAACATTTTTGTTTACATAATATGTACGTGTACTCTGTTTATGTATATATAAATATACACACACACAGTATATATTTTAAAAATATTTATGTTTATACATGTATATTATTATATTTTATATTATATATACAAATACATAATAAATATACACAGTACACACTCATATATTATGTAAACAAAAGATGAGATTAATCGCGATTAATCGTTTGACAGCACTAATGTATGTATGTACGTATGTACGTATGTATGTATGTATGTATGTATGTATGTATGTGTGTGTATATACAGTCGTGGCCAAAAATATCGGCACCCTTGGTAAATATGATCAAAGGCGGCTGTGAAAATTAATCTGCATTGTTAATCCTTTTGATCTTTTATTAAAAAAATTCACAAAAATCTAACCTTTCATTGGATAAGAATTTAAAATGGGGGGAAATATCATTATGAAATAAATGTTTTTCTCAAATACACGTTGGACACAATTATTGGCACCCCTAGAAATTCTTATGAGTAAAATATCTCTGAAGTATACTCCCATTCATATTCACAGTTTTGAGCACTCCAGGGTGATTATGAACATGAAATTATCCAGCCATGGCTTCCTGTTTCACAGAAATATAAATAGGAGGGAAAACAAAGCCCAAATTCCCTTAATCATCCATCACAATGAGAAAAACCAAAGAATATATTTCTGATGTGCAGCAAAAGATAATTGAGCTTAACAAATTAGTGAAGTGGCTTTAAGAAAAGAGCTAGAGCAGTGAAAATTCCCATTTCCAACATCAGGGCAATAATTAAGAAGTTCCAATCAACAGAAAATGTTATGAATCTCCCTGGAAGAGGACATGTGTCTATATTGTCCTAATGCACGGTGAGGAGGAGAGTTTGAGTGGCTAAAGACTCTCCAAGGACCACAGCTGGAGAACTGCAGAAAATAGTCGAGTCTCGGGTCAGAAAACCTTAAAAAAAAACTGTCAAACAGCCCCTACATCATCACATGTTGTTCGGGAGGGTTTCAAGAAAACCTCACTCCTCACTCATCCAAAAACAAAATCCAGCATATTCAGTTATCAGACACGACTGCAACTTCAAATGGGACTGGCTTCTATGGTCAGATGAAACTAAAAAATGAGCTTTTTAGCAGAAAACACTCAAGATGGGTTTGGTGCACACAGGGATAAAAAAGTACCCCATGTGTACAATGAAATATACTGCTGTATTTTTGATGTTGTGGGCCTATATTTCTGCTGGAGGTCCTGGACATCTTGTTTAGACACATGGCATCATGGATTCTATCAAATACCAACAGATAAAAAAAAAAATTAAAAAGTGACTGACTCTGTTAGAAGTTTTATAATGGGCCATGTTTGGATCTTCCAACCGGACAATAATCCAAACACAAACCTAAAAAACAACACAAAAATGGGTCACTGAGCACAAAACCAAGCTTCTGCTATGGCCATTCCAGTCCTCTGACCTGAACCCTGTAGAAAATGAGTGAGGTGAACTGAAGAGGAGCTGTGAATCTGAAGGATCTGGAGTGATTCTGGATGAAGGAATGGTCTCTGATCTCTTGTCAGGTGTTCTCTAACCTCATCAGGCATTATAGGAGAACATTTAGAGCTGTTAAACTGGCAAATGAAGGTTTCAAAAAGTATTGAATAATTATTAGAGAAAAACATTTATTTCATAATGATATTTCCCCCATTTTAAATTCTTATTATCCAATGAAAGGTTAGTTTTTTTTGTTAATTTTTTAAATAAAAGATCAAAAGGATTAACAATGCAGATTAATTTTCACAGCCTTCTTTGTTCATATTTACCAAGGGTGCCAATATTTTTGGACAAGACTGTATATATATATATATATATATATATATATATGAATATATTTACCTTGATATCAGGATTAGGCATAAAATAATGTCATGCAGATGAAATATATAAGATCAAATATATAGTCTTTATGGAGGTACAGTAAATACAGTACTGAGTTTGAATCTGAGCTCTAAGAAAACATGTTTGAACAGGCTCATAGTTTTTATTAGGGGCTTTTTTAAAGCTTGTGAAGTGAAGGAAATGCCTAAAGACAAGATATTTCTATCTGAATTGCACTAAAGGGGGCTTTACTTTCCTCTGTGGTGTTTAAACTGTAAAACAGAGCAAGAAAATGAACCCAATGACATTAACAGATCAAATCCAAAGACTGGTTTGTTGTTAAAGGACAATGAAACTCTAAAACACATTTTTTGAGATGTTAGCAGATATATATACAGGTTGCACATCGCTGTAAACAACGTTAGTACTCATTTACTATAAAAGGGGATCTTGGTTACTTTTTCTGTGCCATTTAATTCTTCTGGTTTGAAAAGCAAGGTTGCAGAAATGTCACAAAATGTGAGGTAAATTTGTAAAAAAATATATTTTAAAGTCGATTATTGGAGTATGTTTTTCAGGAAAATACTTCGGATTTTTTACTTCAGAAATTGACGTTTACTTCAAGTTCAATATTACTTGCTGTGTCTTTGTAATTATTTGTGAAATTGACTAGCAATTTCTCAGTGAAGCATATTCTACACCTCAGACAGATGTTTAGATGTTTTATCTGGATCTAATTCTCTGTTTTTTCCATCATAAGGACCCAGTTAAACCTGTCACTCTGCCATGTCTTCTTATCCACTAGGGTTTTGGAGCTGGAAACTTCAAATCTCTGTTCGAGGCCATTGAGAAAGACCAGGACGCCAGAGGAAACCTCACGGTTCTCACGCCGGAGAGCCAGGGCGTCCCAAAGGCCTTTTACTAACACACACAACTGCATTAAGGTGATTTACTCTGGCCTCATGCTGGAGTGAAATAATATGACACCATCAATTAAAATGTCCAGGACAACAATAAAGACATTTAATATAAGAACTGTATAATGTATCTGTATCATTTTCTTATTTGTTCATCTGCTACATCCACTTTCAGAGTCAAAAAGAATTGAAAAGAAAACAAAATATTTTTCTGCAGAAAATTGAAGTGGTTCTTGCCTGTGCTGAGGTAGTCTGGCTTAATATGTTGGTCTCTTGTTAAAGTTAGAATAGTAGTTTATTCAACCACTAATTTAACTTTCAATAAACATTTAATATACTTGCTGAGGAAATATTTTGTAGGTAGTTACTTTAGTTTTTAAAAGTTGACAAGTTTTTATTTATTGAGTCCCTTCCTTTAGACAAAATAGTTACTATTAACTACCCATACATAATACAAACATCCCCCCTAAAAAAAGGACAGATATAAAGAAAAATAATTAAAACATTAAATAAAAAAATAAAAACAGGGACCTTATTTTTAAATCATTACTTCCTCTGTGTGTGTGTGTACAATTATATATTAAATCAAATAAAATGAACACCACATTCTCTGTATTTTTATTTCAAAATAATTTATTTGTATATAATTGGAATGATGCCAGGTTTATACATCTATGATGGCAGCTGTACGTTCCATAAAGAATATCATTCCAAAAGTGAGAAAATAACATTTTTAAAATTTTTCTCAGACCTGGACAAAAATGGATAAATATATTAGTAAATAAATATATTAGTGACATTAACCATATTGAAATGTTCTATTATATATAAAATACAACACTTTATCTTATAACTGTTTTGTCTGTCTTTTTTTTTTTTTTACACAAAATATTGAACATATACTGGCATATCCCTTGATTTCTGAAGGGATTTAGCTCTATTAAAAAAGGCAGTTTTAATTTGATTTTCTGTGGAAAAGAGAGCGTATGAACAATACAGACATAATTGACGACCAACACAAAGGACCGATGGTAGAGAAAATAAAATCATCCTCACGGTTTAGTTTGATTGACGTAGAACTGGTAGCTACATAGTGCTTGGATTGTTTTGCTTTGCATTCCTTTCTTGAATCACATGCAGATTTGGTTTTTCCCAAGGCAAGGTGCTGTTTGCATCCTTTCTAGACAAAGCCAAGAGTTTTACGTGTGAATCTGTATGAGACGGATGCCAACGTCGAAGTGCAAAGCGGATCTTCCGTAATCTGGGGTAGTCGGTAGCAACAACTGTGTTTACGAACTATCTTGAGTTAAAAGAAAATCACAAGGATTTAATTACTAAAATGACTTACAAGATTCACTGCAACTTAATGAAAGTATTGGACAATTCTTATCTTTGGTTGACGAAAAAGTGAACAAATGACTGTCTAGATGCATCTAATTATCTGAACTTGCCAGGGTTCCCACACAAAGTACAAGGCCATTTAAAAAGCTTCTTTAGGCCTGGAAATCATGTTATGAAAAACAACAACATTCCAGTCAAAATAATTTCTTGCTATTATTCATGGCTTTAATCTTTAATAGACTGGAAGTTTCTCTTTCTGAGTGTAATCTCTATAAAATGACTTTAAAATCTTTACGATAACAACTGGAAAAATCATTGGTCTTAAGGTGTGGGAACCCTGTATGAGGAAACCCTATACTGGGATTTACTATATTTTGTCTTGCATATATTTTCATTTGGGATTCGGCCTCATTTTGATGAAAATCAGCATGTGACGGTATGAAGCCAAAAAGACTCATGGGAGGTGTTTGTGGTTCAAAGGATCAAAACCTTTGACCAGTTTGACCATTTACTGACAACAAAAAAAAAAAAAAAAAAAAAACATTCAGGTGTTTGTCATGGCAAGATTTCCAGTGTTTCCTTTTCTTTACTTAAAGGAATGGTACAGGTTCAGAACTGCATCGGATATTTTTTTTTTACAAACTAAAGGAAGGGTTTACTTCCAGCATGTCACATGTTTTAGCTTGTTCTGAACCCAGACCATACCTTTAAAGGTTGGATTTTACAATATATGACAACAGACATTTCTGGGTAACAGAGTATAACTATGCTTGCAGGCAATACGCATCGAGTCAACTCAAGTTTTGTGTGTCAGCTGGTATTGCCATGAACATGACAGCAGGCTACATAAACGTATGTATAAACTTCATGAAGTGTTCATTTCATGGGTTACAGAGGCACTTTTGGTAAGCTTGTTTGCTGGTTGGTTTCTATGAAATGTCACGTCCCTTTAAGGGGACATGAGAGTCACAGAGGTGAAAGCAAAGCATTCTGGGAAATGTAGTCCTTCTCAGCCCGAACACATTACAGGCTTAACAGACCAAAATAAAACAAAACAAAGCAAAAAAAAATCTTCACAACTTTCCCTAAATATATTCAGTCAATTCATTCAGTTTTGACGAGCAAAATTAATAAATGAAGACACAAACATTTGTAAATAACAGCTGCCATTTCTGAATTAACAAAACCGAGACCTGAAACCTCAATGAAATGCTCCTTTCCAAGGACAGATGATATAAAGTAAAGCTCCCTATCGCTCCTCTGAGTTAATATCTGTCAGAGGTAACGAGAGGCCAACGCACAAGTACCTTTGAAGTACCGTCTCGCTAACAGGACTTTCTGATTGGTTATCTGAGGTAGTGCTGGAAAACCAGGCCAGATGCTTGAACGTAGCCCAACACACAGTTAAAAAGCTAGAAATGAAATGGAAGAGGCGGGTAGCATTGCAATGACTAGATAGTTAAAACTTAGCCAGTAGGCTCAGTGAACTAATGAAACATACTTTATGCAAGTACGCAAACACAGAAGTAAGTGCACAGCCGATGCATTGCAAGCTCTTGGTTTCGTTGTACATGCTTCGCATCTCAGTCTTCAAGGTATAACGATACCTTCATATTATGTTATTAATCAGGTAGCTGTTGTAAACAGAATTCTGCCATGATAGTAGTTAACCTGAAAGAGAAAAATGACTGTAGAACAAGACAAATTACACTAACGTTGCATTATGAGTCGGTTCCGACACATTTCAGAACACAACACCCAAGCTTGTGTAGATAGAAGCGTCTACGTACTTGCATAAAGGACATACGCCAAGTCTGAATCTCAATGGAATACGGAAAGACATGTTTATATCTTGAAGGCTTTTCATAAAGATCACCAAGGAGACTTGTTTCTCAGACTTGTTTACAAGAGAAGATACTAATCGAATCCTGTTTTAAACCAAAGGAAAGGAAGAAACCATACTCAATCTCATGTGCATGTTCCAGATCCTTTGAAAACTGCCTGAATTAATACCACTTGTTTGTCCATAAAAAGTCGCATTTGGACCGTATTGGGTAAAGTACCAAGAATGACTTGTTCTGGACATTAGAAAGGTGCTAGTAACAGAGGGTCACTACTGAAGAATACTTTGGAAAACCCATCTAATCATCAGTGACTGCTGAATTCTTTGTGAGAATGAAATCTGAGGTCTGGAGATTCTGAGTGATTCAGTTTTATATTGCAGAAGATGTTTGGAATTATCCGGAAGACTCAATGTGAGCGAAAGAGACAGCGAGAGATTGCCGAAGAGTTTTGTCCATTTCGGCTCTTGTGTAGCAGCGTGAGTAGTTTTGGATGAAGAGTCTTCTCAAACACCAGACTCTTCCTCTGACCCTGTGAAGAAAAAAACCATGTAAAACTCATTAAATTGAAGGGATCAGCTTTGTACATTCAGGTTATAACCAGCAATAGAGAATTTTATACACCAACCCCATCACCCTAGTTCCCTCAACAAAAAGACAATAAGGTTTTTTCAGTTGGCTTTTGGGCTACTGCAAAAAATAAGCTTTGTGACAAACAAAAGTGTATTATTCTTATATATTTTTTCTAAAAAAAAGCTAAAATTTAGGATATACATGAATTACACCAAGGTTGCATGACTTCAACTTCACCATCACCAAGTTTCCGACACCTTATTCAATTTTAAAAATCTACAAGTTGGAAAATTTGAGTTGGAATAGTTTGTGGGAATGTGACTATAAATACAAAAAGGCTCTAATAGGTACCAATTGAGCAGATAAGTTTACCTGTTTGACAAGATGTGTAAAAGCTTAAAAAACATGAGTGGTAATAATGGTGTATATTATGTAGTAGAATACAATATGAAAATATCTTGAGCCTGTGGTAATCACAGCCCTTATTTCAGGCATTTCACCAAAAAACAACTGACTGCCACACAATGGAACCATAAGTCCAAAAACTTTTTGAGCAATTTTGCCAGGCAACTTTTTTGAACAATGTTTCTTGGGCACTTTCCCACTGAGAATGGGTAACAAATTTCTATCTAGATACTTTACATTGGTCGTGGGCCCTGTGTCGCACCTGGTTGTCCATTGATGGCAACATTAACCAAAGTTGCCCAGCAACATTGCTCAAAATGTTCCCCTGTGTATCATCAGCTTTATTAGGACTCATTCCAGCAGTACTCTATAGTGGAGCACTATAGTCAGACATACTCACCCTGACTATTGTGTAGAGTTTGGCAGTACAGACAGATGTCCATGGGAAGTTCATTCCCTGGGCCATGATGGGCCCTACACAAGGGTCTGTCCATTCCAGAAGTGGGTCCCAGGAGCTGAGGCTCTGAATGGGCCTGCTGCACCTGCTTCTGCAACACCACATGCGCCCCACTACAGCAAGGCCAGTCGGTCATACCCGTCGAGTCCAAGATCAGGGGCACTGGCAGTAGCGTGGGGGCCATGTCTGGTGGAGGTGTGCAGCAGTAGCTTCCCGCTCCCTGTCCATAGTGGATATGAATGCTACAATCATCCTGAAGGTCCAAGTTTTGATGGAAGTGAACAACAGGTGAAGGCACTTCCAATGGACAGCCAGCTGCTTTACGACTGGTCGCCCACCCTGGGCTTTTGTGGCAACAGGTTGGGGACGGAGAGGTTAAGGGAGGAGAGGGAAGGATCACGGAGGCACCTGAGGAGGAAACAGGGTCCGGGTCTCTATCCTCAACCCTCCTTGAACTGAGGTCTGTTTTGGGGCAGTGGCAAGACTGGTGCTGTACCTGACACCCGGAGGAGTCTTTTTCTTTAGTTATTAGACAAGTCCCGCTTGCTGCCGTGGCTGAGGACGTGGCCCCTTGATCCTCATCAGATCCTCGGCCGGGCCCTTTACCGAGTTCCCCGTCCTCGTAATAGTGGTGTCTATGCCTGTGATAGTGAACGTGACTGAACACAGCCACTTGTTGCTGCTGTTCTTCCGGGCAAATGGCACCAGCATCACCGCCGCTTCCACCCCCGGTTCGGTTCACTACAGAGTCCAGGGAACGAGGTCTTTGCGTGTCCTCCATGCTCCCTCTGCGTGGAGCTTTGCCTGGTCCGCAGTAGACAAATGGATCGTAATCGCTGCTGAGAGAGCTACGAAAAGTGGACCAGCTGCCATAGACACCCTGCAGGCTGATGTCCGTACAGTTCAATACAGAGTCACTGGATGAGCCGTGGCACGATCCCGAGCTGGAATCGCTGGCCGGTCCATCTGCAAGGTAACCGCTACGCTCCGTATGGTAACTCCCTCCCGAGCAGCTGCCGTCATCCTGGCGACTGTGCGAGCCTCCTCCACGTGGCAGGTGATGATGAGTTGCATGGTTTGCGGACGATGCCACATGATGCATCCGAGAACCCGAAGCGTTCCGCAAAGGCCCTCCGGGACACCGGTGACATGACCTTCTGGGGGCCGCATAGTGATGCCCCCCGGTCCGACACCCATGCCCGCCTGGCCTGTGCGGATGTCCGTGATGGGCATCCGGAGCCAAGTGGTACGCACAGCTAGCACCCAACGGTCTGCTGGGAAAGCAACGGAGAGTCCGTGGATGAGGAGGGGGAGAGTTGCCATAGTGGCCCAATTGGGGTAAAGGTCCAGAGGGGTTATGGGGGTAATGATGCCGCAGGGAAAAGGGAACGTGGTGCTGGGGATAAGGGTGTTGGTTCGAATATTGATGGGGAAGGAGGAAGGCTTGACTGTGCTCAGGTGGAGGGGGTGGCATTCGACTTCTTTGGGGCTGACGGGATGCCAGATCTGAACCTAACGGGGGATAGATGGTGAATTTAGTTTGAAAACATTTGGTTCTTGAAAACAATTCTTCTTGAAAATCAAGAACTAGAGTTAAGGGTATGTTCAGGCTTTGGCTCTGAGCAAATGAAATCCTGCTTCAGGTCTTACCAAACCTATAATGACCTTCTTCCTTAGAACATTGAAAGACATTTTGAAGAACATTGGGGTCCAAACAACACTGGACCCTTTTATCTTTTGTGTTCCACAGAAGAAAGTCACACAGGCTTCGGCATCTTATTAAACTGGATGTGTTCATATTTAGGAAGCATATAATAAAGAAAGAAGAGGAATTTCAATACAGTGCTGCCTCGGAGGCTCTATAATAATGTTATTGGAGAAATATATATGTACCCTGAGGCTGTTTACCCATGATGTTGTGCATGCACAGTGGGCAGGTACGGTGTTGTAGGAGCCAGGGGTCGACACACTCCTTATGGAACTCATGAGCACAGGAGATGATTCTCAATTCCTGCCAGAGAGACAGAGAAAATGTAATATTAAATGTACCATTGGTGTGCCTCAATACAAAAGTGGTCCTTTTCCTGTCTGGGTTTGATGGTTTATCTCACCCCTCTTCAAAATCATATAATGCTTTTTTGTTCTTTTCGTCTCCTACCTGGCCATCCATGAATTCCTCAAGACAGATGGCACAGATTGGGCTGGAATTGGAGCTGCTGTTTGACCCTGGATCCCCACGAGAACGCTGGGAGCCAGAGCAACCCTGAGAGCTGTAAGTGCGCGTTTCCAACCTGCTGATGGCACGCATGGTCTGCTGGTGCACAGAGTCCTGGGAGTTGAGAAAAAATGATAATGAGATTTCTAGAGTGAATTTAAAAGTCAAAACAATAAGTTATGATCCTGCAGAACAGGAGAGGAGTACAATGATGCAATGGAAAAGTTACAATCAAGACTAAAAGTAATTGTAGACTGCATTGGTATATAATGCAGGGGTGACCAACTTCAGTCCTGCAGAGTTTCAAACCAACTCTAATCAAACACACCTAAACAAGCCAATCAAGGTCCAAGGGTTACTAGAAAGCTACAGGAAGGTGAATTTTTATGAAGGCCGGAGCAAAACTCTGCAGGACTGTGGCTCTTCAGGACCACTCCAGGTATAATGTGTGTTGTGTTTTCTTACCCAGGTTCTGTTGGACCTGCAGCGGAAGCGTAGAGCAAAGATCATGATGATGGCCAACACAACCAGAGCCACAGTCAACAGGATGCCAACATCATAGTGAGGCTGTGTACACAACATACGAAGAGTGAAGCTTGAGTGTCCTGTCCTCAAACCACCAATTAATGGATTTTAACCCAATAAACAGCCAGAAGGTGTTATCCCAAAAACACTTTAAGTTAAGGCAAATCTTTGACACAAATGAAACAATTCCCTTTGAAAAGACCGGGATGGTTGGTTACAAAAGCTGTCACTGAGGCAGCACCATTTCTAAAGGTACTAGTATGTACACTTTGGAAACTAATGTTCTTTTAATATATTAATATACACTCTTTAGGGGTAAATAAGGTACAAAGGTACCTTTTTAATGTATGTATGTTGCATGTTGACTTTTAGATGTTGTCATCTATTAAGTAGCAGAAGACTATCTTGGCCAACCAGCATCTCCAGAGGGACCATACTGGTTGACTAGCCCTACTAGCTAATATTTTCAGGCACATAAGACTAAGCTATAACTGTGATAATACAGGATCAACATTGTTTCTTTTAAACCAACAGTGCTTTCTAAACTATTTTCTAGTTCCAACCCCAACACTTAAACTAGGCCTAAACATACTGGTCAGTCAGCTGACCCAACACTACCAGCCATGTAAACTCATGCTGGTTTAAACTGTTTTTTTTCAGCAGGAAGACTGAAACAGTAAAGCCTAGAAATTAAAAGACATCAATTAAATGTGGATACGATTACTCACCCATTTTTGAGTCTCCATCATGATGTCTATGACCACCATGGCTTCTTCGTTTTTATTGACGAGTCCCATCAGTTCTTCTGCATCTGATGACTTCACCAGCACCACTGGACGAGGCAGCGAACCTGAATCACGCAGCTGTGTGTAAAAGACAAAAACTTTAGGACAAAGTGTCTAAATACGTAAAAAAAATATATTTTGATCCCATATTATGGGATCAGATTCCCGCCAAAAGTATTGCAGTCACGGATAAAAAAATAACAAGCGTGAAAACAAAATTTAAAAACGCAAGTAAAAATATATTGCACAAGATTTAAAACTGAAAGCAAAGTTTTCAGAAAAACAAACAATAGTCACCAATCGAAAAATAATAAGCGTAAATCAAAACATTAATAACGCATTTTTTTAAATAATAAGCATGAATCAAAACTTTAAACACATTTAAAATCATATTGCACAAAATTGAAATATTAATGCAAAATGATCTGACTTGCACACAAAATCATGTTTTTCTTGGTTATATTTCTCTGTTTTTTCTGCTCTCAGAAATTTTCTGCTCATATTTTTATTTTTTGTATGCTTATGCTGTTTTTCTCTTCGCTCTTGTTTCCACGTTCTGCGCTTGCTTTTCCAAATGTTG
>JAFVLL020030681.1:0-13627 GCA_021397915.2 Tor tambroides | reverse complement strand
CAAAGAATGTTCTCAGTAGCGCTTTTCAGCGCAGCATCTCGTTCCCGCTTTTTCAGGGAACAGGGTTACAGTCAAGTAACCCGAGACGTTCTTTGTATTCAGGACTCAATGCTCTGCTTCAAACAGTTCAAGCTATGGGCTCCTTTCCTTTTTTTCTCTGCTTTATAAAGGAAAACCCCATAGAGTTATTATTTAAATCACATTTTGCTGTAAGCTAGAGCTAAAGAAGTACTATGTGATTCCTGTCACGCCCTGAGCTGGGTTTCCTTCACTGTATGAATAAACATATATGATAATGTAAATATATGCACACTTACTAGTCACAGTGAGGAAAAAAAAAAAAAAAGATAACGAGAGATGGAGAAAGAGAAGCAGAGAACAAAGGCAGCTCAAAAGCAGCAGATGAAGCAAAGGACTTAAAGTAACACTCCTGAAGAGCCAGATGGAATGACCATTAGTGCAAAAAGCTGCTGTCTCCTTCAAAAGTAATGGGGAGATAGCAGAAATGTGTCAAAACCTAGTGAGCTTCCTACTTAGAGAACATCTTACAAACCAACCTAAACTGAAAGGTGATGTATCATTTATTTTTTTTAAATGACAAAATGTTTTCTCAAAAGGTAGGCAACATTTTTATGCTGCCTTCTGGCCAGATTTTAAGGCAGCTAATCCCAGAATGCATTGATAAAACATCATTCAAATTAGTACGTGAAGCAAGAGAGATATCAGTTATACATGTAATTATTGAGAAAATTGGTAAATAACGACGGGACTGTATTTGAAAACAAGGAAATCTAGGTATGAGAATTCAAAGGTTGGGTTAAAAGTTTTTTTTTTTAAAAGATATCAATACTTTTTTTCAGCAAACACAATTACAAATGTTTTCTATTTAAAAAATGTTCTTTTGAATCGTCTATTCCTCAAAAAATCCTGAAAAAAATAAGATTAAAAAATCATCACAGGAAGAAATGTTTCTTAACCAGCAAATCATGTAAAACCAGAAAACCAGTATGAGAATAATATTTGCACTATTATTCAAAGGTTGGAGTTTTATTATTATTATTATTATTATTATTATTATTATTATTTATTAGTACTTTTATTTGGCAAGCATGCATTAAATTGATCAAAAAGTGCTAGTAATGACATTTCTAAAGTTACAAAAGATTTCTATTTTAAATAACTGTTCTTTTGAACCTTCTATTCATCAAAGAATCGTGGAAAAAAAGATAAAAGTAATAATCAGAAATGTTTCTTGAGCAGCAAATCAGCATATTAGAATGATTTCTGAAGGATCATGTGATTCTGAACACTGGAGTAATGATGCTGAAAAATCAGCTTTGCATCACATAAATTACATTTTAATATTCAAAAAAAACACTTCTAACTGTTTTTTTTTTTTTTTTTTTTTTGCTGTATTTTTGATTAAATAAATGCAGCCTTTGTGAGGATAACATCAAAAATCTTACCAGTCCCAATTTTTTTTAAAGATGGTGGTTTTAAAGGGGTTTTATTAATATTTTGCTATATACTAATATTGTACTGTATGTTTTCTATTCACACTGTTAAGTGTCTATTGTTAGACTATTTCCTCGTTAGCTTAGCAGCATACTAAAGCCAAACACTATCAATTATGTGTTGAGTCTCTTGCGAGTGAGAAGTGTTATTGGAATGATTCGCAGAGTTGCTGCCTATGTAAAACATTCCAAATCAGTCACTTACAAGGCTTTATTGCAGTTAGGATGCTGTTTTATAAAGCAGGACAGCTCACTAGGCTTTGGAACAGAAGAACTGAGGTCAACAACAGCTGTGATTTCCCTCTTTCCAGCCTACTTTTTTTTTTTTTTTCTGCCCGGAGGACACAGTGTGAACTTGCAGGCTAGCTCATCCCTCTTGAATATGTAACACTGGCAACAACAAATTAAAATTACTGGCAAGAAAAAAAGCAGCCCGCAGAAGAGGTTTCAGAGAGCTGTTGGAGAGCACCGAGTGAGTAGCGGTGCACAAGAGCCAACAATAGTACTGTAAACATCTCACAACAGATGCTGATCTGCGTTTACTATGTGAAGTTTTATTGTGAGTTATTCCATCTGCATGCACACAGACAGCGTTTTACCATGTGTTTTACAACTTATTGCTGCTGTCGTCAGTTATTTATTTGTTTTTATCTTTTTTTTTTATTTACAACAATGATACTGCACTGTAAAAATATCAGAAGTTGAGAACTCAAAAACTTGAGGCAACCAACTTAAGGACTTTATTGAAAAATAAATGTAAAAATTAGGTTAATGTAAGCATTGATGTTATACAGTATAATAGTGATGCTGAACTTTTTTTAACTTGTGCATCAATATGGTTCAGTGTTATTTTAGTATTATTGAGATACTATTGTGATTTATATAAATATTTTGAATCAGATTTTATTTCCATTTTCATTTTAAATTTAGTTGTTGTTTTTGCCATTTTAGTAGTTTTTGTTTATTTTATATGTGTGTGTGTAGTTTTTATTCATTTTTATTTTGGTCTTAGTATTAGTTATTTTAGTACATCAAGTTCAACTAAATTAAAATGAGAACTAGCCAACATTTTTTAATATATAAATTTTATTTATTTTATTTCAATTAATGTTTTTTTTTTTTTTTAATAATAAACCTGGTTTGGTGACCAAATTGAAAAGGTTATGAAGAATTACTTCCACACCAAAGCAAGTTTCAGTGTTATTTTAATATCATAGAAAAATATAGTTTTTATTAATATTTTTAATTAGTTTTTATTTTATATTTTGTATTTTCATTTAAATTTTAGTTAAAGTTTTTTTTTTTTTAGTTTTTGATTCTTTTAAATATGTATCTGGCTGAAATGAAACATAACTTTTACAAAAAAGTGCAAACAAAAACACTATACAGAGCTAAAACATATGTTCTTTCTGAATAAAAAATATTTAATGTCATCATGATCTGCATCAACAGTGATCAAACTAAGCATGCACAACTTCACCACCAAACTTGTCATTGTAAGTTCTTGCTTTCTAATATTTTAAGCTGCTTAAACTAAATGGCCTCCAAATGAACTTTAATTAATGTTATGTAATATCAACCTTTTTCAACATTTAACAGTTCAATCAGCCTTTAAAATAGAGCTTGTCTGACAAAACAAAAGCTGGATTTTTTTTTTACAGTGGCATTGGAGGGCAGAGCTGTCATCACAAACTTTCCTCAACTAAGTTAACTGTATCCACAGCAACCCGTTCTCCAAAGAGTGTCAGAGGTCTTTAAGGGCTCCGCAAATGGATTCGTAGGAGGCACAGAGGTAAGACTGTCTACCCACTTGTTGTTTGAACCTCTACAGAGATGGAAAAACACAGAAAGAGACAGTTTCTTAGGTCAGAGGAATGACACGGGCGTTCCTCCCTCCCCGTGGAGATCAAGATTGCGCTGTTAGTGACAGAGAGGTTTTACAGCCTAGTGTGAAAAATCAATGCCATTGAATCCTCACAACAGGTGTATACCGAGCCCCCACAGATTCAGTGAGGAGAAACACAATTACCTCTCAGTAATGGCAGACCGAAGAGAGATAACGCCAGCACGCTTGGCCCGGAGGAGGTGGAACCGCCACAGACACATACGGTGCTCATATTGGGGACTAAACCTGAAAGTTCTCGTCTGATTCCCAGAAAACAGCCCTTATGACCCCTCAGAGCAAAGCTATCGTTACGTAAATCCATAATCTCCACAGATATGTGCCTCGAATAAGTCAGGAAAGCCCTGAAGGTGCGGACAGAATATGTCGTTGACATACTGAGGTCGTGGCCTATAAGTGGTTTTTCTCCAGGGCACAGTTTACATTGGACATCTAGTGGTATACCATTTCATTCCAGATAAATTCTGACACCTAAAACACCATAAAGACGCTAAACATAGGGTCAGCGATAATGTTTTTTTTCCACAGTTAGTTTGAAAAATGGAACATATATAAAACTGTAGAAAACCTTTCAAAAGAGGTACGAAATTAATATTTTGGTTCAGCAACACTCTTAAAAATAAAGGTTCCAAAAGGGGGTTTTCACAGCAATGCCATAGAAGAACTAGTTTTGGTTCCCCAAAGAACCTTTCGGTGAACGGTTCTTAAAAGAACCAATTTTTTTTCTTAGTTTGAAGAACAATCCAAAGAACCTTTTCTACTGTAAAGAACCTTTTGTGGAATGAAAAGGTTCCATGGGTGGTAAAGGTTCTTTGTGGAACCATTGATGCCAGTAAATAATTTTTATTTTTAAGAGTGAAGGATGCATTAAATTGATCGAAAGTGGCAATAAACACATTTATAATGTTAGAAAAGATTTCTATTTCAAATACAGTTCTTTGGATTTTCTTTTCATCAAAGAATGAAAACTTGCACCATGTCTTTTTCAACATTTTTTCAAAAATTGATTTCAACATTGATAATATAAAGAAATACAAGATTTATTTCTAAAGGATCACGTGACACTGAAAACTGGAGTAAATTCAGGATTGCCATCAAAGGAATTAATTCAATTTTGAAATATATTCACATGGAAAACAGTTATTTTAAATTGTAATAATATTTTACAGTATTACTGTCTTTTTGATTAAATAAATGCAGCCTTGGGGAGCATAAGAGACAAAAAAGAAAAAAAAAAAGCCCGGAATTTTTTTATTATTATTATTATTTTACAGAAAGGTTATTATGTAAAATGAAAACTTGTGATATCATATTAATAGACCACTAATATAATTAATTTACATTTTATATAAAAATAAGTAAATTAATGGCATTGACAGTGTGACTTTTTTCACAGACTGTCAGATATTCTTGCTATCAGCACAAAATACTCTTGGGAACATCTCAGATCACGTATGGAGAACATGAACACAAAGATTTGTTGATGTGAGCTCAAATGCTGCTGTCATTAAAGCAAAAGCACATTGTAAAAATAAGTGTAATTTTAACTGTAAAATTTTGTAAAAACGCTACAGAAAAGAAACTGTTAATAGGCTAACAGCAAGTTCTCACACTATATACAGGGAAAAACTGCAAATGATCAAACCAGACATGTAATTTTACAGTAAAATGTTGTTAATTGTAGTTTTTAGAAGTAAAAAAGAACAAATCAATGTATAATTTACAGTCAAAAACTATAAACTGATATTCTCAAAATTCCATGAGTGACACTCCACATTTGAAAGTATTTTGTTCAAATAATCATATTTTTAAGAGTTTTTGCTATCAGTTATGCACATTTGGGCTTTATGTTACATCTTCTGTTGTTTAATGAATGTTTATTGCATTATTTAAGTGTCAGTGTGTTACCATGATGGTATTTTGTGTTTGCGTGAATGACTTTGATTCTTCAAGTGGTTTTCTCTTTTACCACCTGCATTACTACGGTGGTTGTCAGTATGTTAAAGGTTCAAAACAGATTTTAATAGCAGTGTGCGTTATTGAATTTACTGGTTTACACTCAAATTTTCTTTGTAAATTAGTTTTATACTGTAAAATTTTGGAACTTTTGGATGCCTGTGTATATGTATTTTTTTGATCTATATCAACTGTAAAACTTATTTAATTAGATTCTGCAACCTGGGATCAAACATGAGACCTTTGCATCAGTAGGAATCCTCACCATTAGGCCGCTATTGGCTTCATGCAAATCCTGTTCATCTTTGGGTGTTTGTTAATTAGATCTGAGAAAATTGACACCAGTGCCAGAGATACACAGAGGAACATATCAGCGCAATAAAGACTTCATGAGTCTGGCATTGAATCTACAACATGAATGTCACTACACTACAGAGACGATTATGAGCTTATTGGCTTTTTGTAAATCAAAACTCTAACTACTAAACTAAATATCTACAGTAATACAGTGAGTTACTACAAATACAATCAAGTTGTTTTCCTTGCCTCTGGTAAATTTATCACGCTTTATTCTAATTTATTTCTATAATATGCTGACACTGCTGACAGCAGACTTCAGACAAGCATCTGATAGATACGTAAACAGGTTTATTTGTGAATATGAGGATGTGAATATTCTGCACAGAGTGTTTTGACTTGTGCTTCATGTCCAGTCTCCTGTGGATGTAACCCATACAGAATGACAGTCTGATTGTGAAAAGAGATGGAAAAATGACATCTGCGTTCCTCCACAGCTAATATTAAGCTTCAAAACTGTCAGTTTGCAACTCAAATTTTTGAGGGGATTCAGTTACTATGGAACTTCTAAAATACCCTTGTCACGCTAGTTGCACCAACGGCAACAACATAAACAAACGTTACTGCGCATGCGTGCTTTTGTGGCCCTAACTTAACTTCCGGTAGACATCCAAATAGAATCAATAACAACAGCTAAGTCCCTCTAGAGTAGATTATTTTTTGATAACAAGCAAAATATGTTTGCTGCGTAAATCAGACGGACTTATTAAAAATGCAAATTCATTCTCTGCCAACAGGAGGCGCTTTAATAAAGCGGGAGAACTAGAAGTTTCCCCGGTAACGGCTGTTGGCCTGTACACAAAGCAGCGCTGAGCTTACAAACGCTGCTTTATCAGGCATATAACATGCAAGGTGAAATGAAAATGACATCGAACATTTTCTAAAGACAGTCTCCCTTCAGAAATACAGTGATATAAAAACTCCCACGCCTCGTTTTGATTTTTAAACTTGCATTACGTGCTCATGTTTATTCAATGAAGAAAATCGGTCATTTTTGATATCATGGAGGGTCGCCACAAATAAATAAATGTATGGGAAACACATCCCACAGCACAACAACCTGAGCCCAACTTCATTACTCATCACTTTAACTTTAACTGCGTTTGTAGTCGGCACCACTAGCCAGAATGATAAACAAACACGGAAGTTAACTTCGGGCCAGGCGCCTGCTCCCGATGAAACGCCGATAAACAGATTCATATTTTATCTATGTATAGTTTTGCATGTAACCCCTAACATTTTTTTCTGTTGCATTATTATTTTATTTTTAAAAAACGCTGTGACAACATACACTTTATAACATGTCACAAAACTTCCACGTTTTTGAAACTGCCTCAAGTTTGTCGCTTTTTAGCGTCTTTATTGTGACGCATCCTGTAAGTCTTTTGCTTTCAATGAGAAACCCTGAACATCAATAGACTTTTAGCATAAGAATAGGCATAGAAATGCTGTTCTCAATACATTCTAATGACAATTCATAACTTTTACGTTTTAGTGAATTGGTGGCTAATTCGTAGGCCTACGATCTAATTTTTACATTTTCGTGCGATCTGCTTACACCTCAGTGACGGTTTTATGTTTAGTGGTTATGAGTGGATCTTCATGCAAATTACATATTTATGTAGAATGTTTACGAATTCGCCACCACATAAAATAGTTGCATTTAAGATCACCACTTTGTTATTTTGACACGATATATTGAGGTAACACAACGATTTTTAGTTTTAGACAATTTTTAGAAACAATAATTTTAGTTCCCTTACAATATGTAGATGTTTTATAAATCTTACCCCTAAACCAAACCACTTCTCAACAATATAAAGCACAGAACATGCAGATAAAAATAGTCACAGTAATTTATTAACAAACTACTGTACAAAAAATCCAAGTCTTTTGAGTGCAAATGATAAGTTTGTGTGAACAAAACTAAATTTGAATGCTTTTATAGTGAAATGAACGAACGAACGAACGAACAAATTAATAAATACAAACAAATGCTTTGTATTATTGACAAGTGGAAAGGTGTACTGTAAGTGCTCAGAAATATCTATAAAAATATTTTTATAGATAATTTTATAAAAAATGTAATGCATTGTCAGTATACAAAACATGTTTCTTTAAAGATTAGTTCAAGTGTGGACACATTTAGCTAGCAACTACAACTTTGATCTTAAAAAATAGTGTGTTTTAAACAATACCAGCAACACTTGTGAAGTGGAGAAAAATATTTCAGAAAAATCAAGTAGAACTGAAAACATTAAAATTGTGAGATCATTTATCTGATGCTGAATCATCTGACTTTCCTATTGGTTAGTTCTAAGTTTAAATTTGGACTTTCTTTGTATTTAAATAAGTCTTTAGGCTTGATGAATGTCAGTGCACCGAAACATGTTGGCAAAATAAACAGTATTATTTTCAGTTACACTTTCTGACTCTAACTTCTCCACTTCACAAGTGTTGCTGGTATCATTAAAAAAAAAAAAAAAAATCCCCTTCCACACACCCTTTTGATTTTGCAAAGTTGCACCAGAAGAACCACACAAAACTTTTGCATAGTCACATCAAGGTTTCTTGTTAAAAGAGACGCTAAAGGCCCTTCTTCTTTGAAATGCACACATACTTCAACATGTGCTCTTTCAGAAAGATATATTTTCATTCTTTCCATGTCTTTCCTGCCAGTGTTGCCTTGAAGTCTTTCACTGTTAATGCTGCGCTGCACACACTGTATGCTCAGGTAAAAAAAAAAAAGATGCAAGCTTTGCAAAATGGAGTCTAGAGAAGTCAATGTGCACTTGACACCATTTTTTTGTTTTGGATGCAGCTCGTATAAAGGCTTTAGCATGTGTATAATGACACAAAAAGAATGCCTTGGGATTGAGAAGGAGTTTATTCAATCACCCCTATTACGATCTCAAAATCTCATGTGAAATCTTTACTAAAATAGTTCACGGACGGTTGGAGGACAGAATAACAGCATACTTCAACTTTATGTGAATGTAATGTTCTTGTGGACTGTTCTGTCGTAAGCAATACAATACATCTGCTGCAGTGTGCAATGATTATTACTTTGACATGTTTTACATGAGCACAGATGTATGTTGTGTATCTCGTCTTACATTCACCTCTCTCTGTTCTATCTAATGATAGCATTTCATGTCCCGACAAATAGACGACAGCTGGAGCGTTATGGCCTCTTCCTTCACTTCTCCGGCCGAGAAAAATGGATGGAATCAAAGCTCTCAGTCCTTCGGAAATATCTGGGTCATTCCTAATATGCAGTACATTTTCATATCCCCATCATATGTGATATATTGGACTGAAATATATTGGATAAAACTCAAACTTTGAAGATGGAAAGGGTATTCATTATTATTTTGGTGTATGTGGATGGTGCCATTTCTGGCTTTGGATGCTTGAAAACAAAAATGTTGCTTTCTTTTACAAATCTCAGTTAAGTATTATCAATAGTTATAATTCATGAAGTCCAAGTGCACTTAACTTGACCGCATAAGGCAGGTAAAATATCGCCTTACACATCCATATTAGTTTTTTAAAGGTACTGCAAAACACAAATGAAGCTTAGCTTGTACTCATACTTGTGTCGTTCACACGAGGCCCCAAGTCTGAATAGAGAGGTATTTTTAACCAATTATTTTGTCATCGCCTGCCACACTGACTTCTCTGCATATGGGGAGTAATAAAAGAAGTGAGTTGTACCTTATCAGGAAAGTGATTTGTTTCTTTTCAAGCTGTATGTCTTTCTCTCGCCCGCTTTTTGATGGAACACGAGGCATTATCAGAGAGCATCAGAATTTCCTGCCACCTCAACTATTTCTTCCCGAGCAGCAGTCAAAACAAACAAAAAAAGAGAAAAGTCAACACTTAATCTTTCCCGCTACTCTGAACTGTGTGCCTTAGTAGTCTAGAGAGAAAACTATTGATTCGTCAGAGAGCGTGAAAGAGATCGATTAGGCCAGTCATCTCATTTGAAGGTGATCCAAGGTGACACCTCACACGGCTTAGAAAATTTAACAACAGTGCTCTCTGAGTGTACCAAACACATTATATCTGGCTGGAAAAAAACAACACAAAATGTCAACTTCTATAGAAGAACTCTTTGAAAGGAACATTTTCCTCACAAAGAAATGTTCAGGTTACAAATAAGTCAATTTGTTTCAGATTTCTCGCAAGTTAAATGAAAGAATATATTTTTATATGACACTATGAAACCAATATACCACTAGTTATGTTCCTTTTTTCTTCTTCTTATTATTTTACAGGACATCCTCTATGCATCTGACAGGTGCTTTTATCCAAAAATGAAAAATATGCTTTCAGTCAAGGTTTATATTATTAGTTCATGCATTCGCTGGGAAATCGAACCTTGATGTTGACCTTGGTGTTGCCGTTGCCATGTTTGAGCTACTACAAATATCCAGTGCTAAATTATTAACAAAATCATTTTAGCTAATTAACAGACTTTCACACTTTTCACAACTATTAATCCAGGGATCCTGAAACAAATGTATCAATTTCCACAAAAATATTAAGAAGCATAATGGTTGATGATAATAAGAAATATTTATTGAGCTTCAAATCAGCATATTAGAATGATTTCCGAAGGATCATGTGACAATTAAGACTGGAGTAATGATGCTGAAAATTCAGCTTTGCAACGCAGAAATAAATTATATATTAAAATATATTACAACAGAAAATGTTTATTTTAAATTCTAATAATATTTCACAATATTACTGTTTTTACTGTATTGTAATGAAATAAATGCAGCAAGAGAGCTTATTTCAATATTAAAAACTCAAACTTTTTGTATCAAGCAATACAATTGCTTTTTATGAGGAACAGACCCTAATTCCTGATGCATCAAATACATTTTTCTCATTGGATATCAGGTTTCATTCAGACATATTAAGTTCACTTAAAGGCACAATATGTATATGATAATACAATATGTTCTCGCCGCTAGAGGTCGCATGTTCAAAACAATAACAAAGGTGAAGCTTGATGACGCTATGAAGACGGGTGGAACGATGGGAGTCGTCGTTTTCATTATTAAGAGGTATGGAATTCACGAATCATGTTCAGGGATGAGGTAATCATTTACCTCATCCTTCCACAGTTATTCAAACAGCGAATAAATTATACAGACAGAACTTTTACATTGTCAAAGAACAGTATGACAGATTTCACTCTAGCTCGAGATTAAGCACTTTCAGAAAACTCCCCTTGTAATCGTTAAAGCTGATTTTGATGAATGAACCACTTACTTACATTATATATACATCTGCACTTGCTTATGAGAGAATTCGCGAGCTGAATTCAGTCAGCCTGTCAGTGCGCGCGCACTCAACAACGAAACTCCACTGTCTCAGCGATGACTCATATGAACGCCTCTGATTGGCCACTGCATTCATAAGCTCAACAGACTCCTGTGTGATTGGTTATAATGCGAGTTATAATAAATTGGTTATAATAAAGAGTCAAAAAGAGTTGAAAAGAGTCACGATGCAACCCCCTGAGCAGATATAAATTTAATGCTGCAGTCAACACTTTTTTAGCCGTAATGGATTTACTTTAACTGTGCAGCGGCATTTTTGTCCACGCTTGTAGATTTCACAAGCGAAAACGGAGGATGGCGTGGATATTATGTCATTGATAGGCAACCATGACCAAGAACAGGGATGAGTCAATTTTTTAAAACTAGAATTTCTCTGGATTTACACATCTTTGGGAACTTTTGGAATAATGTAAGCACACAACTGCATGAAATATATAACACTGTGCAAATGGTTTTTGGATATTTTATTACAAAAATCTTACATATTATGCCTTTAAAGTGTATTATTTGGTCTTATTACAAAAGGACTCATCCATTCAGATAATAATCCAGTCATTGCCCATCTTGCACTCCATCTTTTCCATCTTTCGCTCTTTCGACATTTTTTCCTTCCCAGCCCAATATATCTCTCTCATCGTTTGTGCTGGGAATTAGCCCAGCAGATTCCGCTTATCACCTGAGGTCTGCCAGCTTGTGACAGTCGTTTTGACCATGGCCATGTGGTGCTGATGGAAGGAGGCTAAATGAGGCTTGCGGTACCATCTAAGGTGCCAGCTTTACAGGCTGATTTGGCGGATGACTCCAGGTCCTTCGGGACAGTCCTTGGATCCGCTTGAAAACTTGACTGACAGACTCCTCAACCATCTGTGATTGAGGGTTTAGTGATTTTTTTTTTTGTTCTTCCTGTTTTAGTAATTAATTGTTTTTCAGTCACTGGCTTTCCTTCCTCCTCGCTGCCGCTGTGCCACCCCCGACGCTGGGTTTAATTCAAGCTCAGAACGAACACTTAGAGGCGGTTCTGGGGTTTTGCACTGGGAGGATCAAACAGATGGCCCAGTCAAGCCTGCATGGAAGACTTATGTGTTCATTTTCAACTGTGTGGTCTTTTTGGCAGGTTGAATGAGGGAATCATAACAAGACTGGAGCATAAATACCTGTATACAATTTTCAAGAACTGCCTTTCATGCAGCCAAGAGCCCTAGAGTCTATTTGTTTGACATTCTACGTTTGTACTTGAGCATATTTGTGTACAATTGTGAGTCCATGCATTTAACACTAGCTCACAGTCACGATCATATCACTCTTACAAAAGTCCAACCATTAGGGAAGCATCTTTTCCTCGGTGTGAATCATCAGGGATCAGTCTCGCTTTCACTGTCGCCTTCGAATGAAGATAACAAGCAGACACTCACTTTCTGGGTGTGTTGGGTGGTTGCCAGTGTAATGCGGTTGCTAGGGTGTTCTAAGTGGTTTTATATGTTGCTATGTGGTTAGTGGACCAAGTCAATGTATACTGTGACTCAGGTTTAGTCTTCACTGCAACTCATTTGGATTTTTTCCAGCTGCTGAAGTGGGCCATTCTTCAAATATCATGACTTTCTCACTTCCTTAAGTTTTGCATTGTTTTATTCCTTTAAAAACTCAAGGTCAGTATCTCAAAAACACCCATTACAAATTCTCATAAAAGATGGAATTGTCCAGGATGACATCAATAGGATTTTAAAACACATCACTGATCAGACTAAAACCAATACATTATGCTATGTTTCAGTAAAAATCTTACACGTTAAACTGTGTAACATTAACAACATGTGTCATTGAAAAATTCTGTTTCAAGGTAAATCAATCACTTTTTCAATGTGATGTGAAACATTTGAACAGGCTGTACTTTTCCACAATGTTCAAAACTAACACAGGTAATACTAATGACTTGATGTCCTTAAATTATTTATATAACTACATTTTATTATTTATTTAACATAACCACTTCCATATTAGTTCATATGAATATTAGATGTAAACAATATCACATGAGCAAGAGCAATATCCTACATTTCCGAGCAACACATAATAGTGGTGTTGCCAAATGAATCAGTGCTTTTGAATGAATCACTTGAGTGAATGATTCAATAACTCACTTGTTTCTATCCTGAATGAATCAGAAGTTCTGAACAAATCAGTTGAACAAAAGGCTCACTCATAAACACAATCCCTTTCTGCCAACTATATCTATGTAACTTGCAGAAAGATGTGTTGAAAATTCACCTCTACTTCACTTATAGTCTCTAGAAGGCAACAACAAAATGATCCACACAGTGAAAAACCCCATGATATTTTGAGGATGTCTCATTTAGGGTTTAGGGTTTTGGAAGAGAAAAAAACCCTTCCCCATTATTTGTACAGACACTATTTACCTGAAAGTTTTTAGTATTACTGAAATTAATGCTGAGCGCATTCTATCTTTCTATCCCTAGTAAAGCATCAGTTTGGAGACCTGAGGTTTTCAGATGAAGGTCCAAATGCCATTACTATGTAAATGC
>JAFVLL020030679.1:7500-55840 GCA_021397915.2 Tor tambroides | reverse complement strand
TGCACACTGGTGGTGGTTGAGGAGAGACCCCCCCCCCCACATGACTGTAAAGCACTTTGGTGTACAGCAATACACAATAAAGCGCTATATAAAAAATGCATCATTCATTCATTCATTCATAATATGATAATGTTCAGTAACGGTGCTTTCGGTCATTGATTTAATGATTACAAAACTGTTAAATTAATTAAAGGGTTAGTTCACCCAAAAATGAAAATTAACCCATGTTTTACTCACCCTCAAGGCATCCTAGGTGTATATGACTTTCTTCTTTCAGAGGAATCCAATCGGAGTTATATTAAAAATTATCCTTGCTCTTCCAAGCATTAGAATGGCCGTAGGCAGGTGTTTTTTTTCCAGACAGTCCAAAAGTAGTCAAATCAAGTGCAATGATTGAAGTCAAATCAATGTGCATAATACAACGTGCCTCACACGGCTCCTGGGGGGATCTATCAATATGTTTTTTTTTCAATAATATCTATATATAAAACATAAACATTTTTCTTTCACTCCCGCTAACTGTCATACGTGCAAGCTGTTCCGGGCAGATGACATAGGAGGTATGCGCAGTGTACGCACTGTGCCCACCACAGTTTCCCCAGAGATTGAGGCATATGCTGCAGAACCTCACGAAACGGGGACGTCTACTTCAGTTCCCTGCGCAGTGGTGGCTCCTCAACACTCCCAGCCCGTTAACCCTTGTCCTGTTTCAACCCAGCCACAGAGGCCGTTTGTGAACTCTCTGCCTGTCCAGTCATGGCTATGGAGACTGTCTGTGAACTCCCTGTCTGTCCTGTCACGGCTAAGGATCCCGTCTGAAATCTCTACCTGTCCTGTCACCGCTACAAAGGCTGATTTTGAACTTTTGTCCTGCTCTGAACCGGCCGAGGAAGCCATCTCTGAAATATCGTCCTGTTCTGAACCAGCCATGGTGGCTGACTGTGAACTCTCTGTCTGTCTAGTCTCAACTAAAGTGTCTGATTTTGAACTGTCTGTCTTGCCTGTTTCTGTCAAGGAATCTAAACCTGAGCTGTCTGTCTGTCTAAATGCTGCTGTTGAGACTGAATTTGGTCTATCTGTCGGTCCTGATTTAATCACTGAGTCTGATGTTGAACCATCCATCTGTCCAGTGTCTATTAATGGGTCTGAGTGTGAATTGTCTGTCTGTCCAGTTTCAGTCACTGAAATGTCTACCAGTCCAGCTTCAGTTAATACATCCAATTTTGAACTGTTAGTCTCTCCCATATCAACCCATGAATCTGTCTGTGAACTACCTGCCAGTCCAGTTTCCTTCAATGAGTCTGATCTCGCCAGTTTCTGTCACTGAACTGTCTGCTTCAGCCTCTGTCAATGCCCTTGATTTTGAGCTATCTGCCAGTCCTATTCCAGCCAATGCATTTAATTATGAACTGTCTGTCTGTCCAGTTTCAATCAGTGAGCCTGATTTGGAACCGTCTGTCTGTCCAGTTACAGTCAATGGACCCTATCATGAACTGTCTGTCAGTGCTGTTTCAGTCAGTGGGCCTGTTTATTAACTGTCTACCCGTTCAGTTGTCAACAAGAAAACTATTGACTATTAATGAACTTTTTGTGTTCCCTGCCTCGGTCCTTGAGGCCGTATATTTCAATTCAATCAATCTGTTAGGGAAAGGGAAGTAGTGTGTGGCCAAGTATGGTGACCCATACTCGGGTATAATTTGTCCTCTGCATTTAACCCATCCAAGTGCATGCACACAGTAGTGAACACACACCCGGAGCAGTGGGCAGCCAATGCTGTGGCGCCCGGGGAGCAGTTTGGGGGTTTGGTGCCTTGCTCAAGGGTCTCACCTCAGTCATGGTATTGAGGGTGGAGAGAGTGCTGGTTATTGACTCCCCCCACCTACAATCCCTGCCGGACCTGAGATTCGAACCCATGACCTTTGGGTTACAAGTCCAACGCTCTATCGGTCTGCCATGGTCGTCTTCAGTCCCGCTTTTGTGGTCGTCCGTCTTCTCTGCTCCACCGTGGTTGTCTTCTGCTCCGTCTGCTCCACCGTGGTGGTCTTCTGCTCTGTCTGCTCTGCCGTGGTGGTCTTCTGCTCCGTCTGCTCCACCGTGGTGGTCTTCTGCTCCGTCTGCTCCTCTGTGGTGGTCTTCTGCTCTGTCTGCTCTGCCGTGGTGGTCTTCTGCTCCGTCTGCTCTGCCGTGGTGGTCTTCTGCTCCACTTGCTCCGCCGTCTTCTGATCCGTCTGCTCCACTGCGGTGGTCTTTTGTCCTGCTCCGGTGGTCCTCAGATCCATCTGTTCTGCTGTCTCCACCGGTCCTGCCTCAGTCCCAAGGTCCTACACCTCCACATTGACCTGGCCCTCCATCCCTTCCCCTGTTCCATCTCCGCTCCACCGCCCTCCTGGATTGTATAGTGTTTGGAGCATCTGGAAGCCACTCCTTGACTCTCACACCACACGGACTGTTACACGTCACCCTGGACTACATTTCCCATGTTCCCTTGAACTGATTGGATTCACCTTCAGCCAATCACACACTCACTATATAACACCCACTCAGACCCTTTTCATATCGCCGAGTATTGTTTGCGCTTATCTCTCTGTCAGTGATAGCAACTTTACGGAGCCAGTTCCCTTTCCTAGTTTCTAGTCTAAGTCTAGTCACGTCGTGTTGCCTGATTGCCTGTTTCCTGATCATCTGCCTGTCTTGGATTACTCTTTGTCTTGCCGTTTCAGACCTTGTTTGCTCATTGCCTGTCTGTTGGATTACCCGTTTGCCGCGCCCTCTGGATTACGTTCGCTGCCAATTGACCCACGCCTGTTTACTGGACTACTCTTTTTTTCTTGCCTCAATATACCTGTCTGCCATTGTCTGACCCTTGCCTGTTTATGACCTCATTTTAAAATAAAACTTTGCTGATGGATCCGCACGTCTCTCGTGTCAGTCGCACCGTAAAAGCCACCAAGTACTAAGTCATGTTTTGCGAAGGGGTCAAATACTTATTTCACTCATTAAAATGCAAATCAATTTATAACTTTTTTGAAATGTGTTTTTCTGGATTTTTTTGGTGTTATTCTGTCTCTCGCTGTTCAAATAAACCTACCATTAAAATTATAGACTGATCATTTCTTTGTCAGTTGGCAAATGTACAAAATCAGCAGGGGATCAAATATTTTTTTCCCCACTGTAAGTGAGAAAAACAGTACTGCAGGGGAGGCACAGGCCATCCGCAGAAAGAGAAAATAAATAAAACAGTAACAGCCAACGGACATAACTTAGAATGGGAGATGGATCGGTTTGTGAAAGGGAAGAGAAAAGCCATAGATGAAGTCGCACAGACCCAGGCAGATGCTGGTAAATCAAAAGCTAAATACAGAAAATATGACGAGGCATATCTTGCTCTCGGCTTCACTCACCACATCCAGTGTAGACAGCGTCACTGATAATAATGGGTTCTACTGTATTTTGTCATGGGGCAACGCAATGCTCGCGTCCAGGGTAGACAGGGTTTTTAATGTTGTTGGTGAACAGGAAAGGCCTGTGTGTCCTATGCCTTAGTGGACAGCATGAAACCCACAAAAAATATATACAAGAGTTATTCTCTCTATGCTATTTTTCAGTGTTTCAAGTGATGCAGGTGTTTTTTTCCCCTGTAGGTTTTGTAAATTAAAAACACATTACTTTTTCATAATGTTTAGTGAAATTGTTTGGTAGTCTGAGGTGGGATGGGGATTCGGGCAGAGTGGGGGTGTTGCTGGATTTTTTTTATAGGTTTAAGGGGGGCGCGACCAAAAAAGTTTGAGAACCACTGATTTAAAGTAAAAGTGTGATGTTTTAACGTGCTGTGAAAGTGAAACAACAATAATCTGAGGCCGCCGGTGATCTTTTTGTGTGTTCAGAGGTTAAACTGTAAATAATTAATAAAAAAACAAATAGAACATTATTTATGCAATTGTAATTGTTGTATAAATACATTCCTGTCACCTCTGAGCTGCATTAAGCAGTAACTATACCTTCATGCCGCTTCGGATGCAGCAAACATTGCCTGTAACCCATTCTGTGAGATGGAATGTTTTCACTTTCAATTTCAGCACACAGTAAACACACATCTTCCAAACAAATATTCACTATTATTTAATATTCACTACTATATAACAAAAACAGATGAAAATATTTTCTGGTCCAAGGCTTACTCATTACCTTAAATTATGAGAAACAAAGGTCTGCATTAGGGCAATGACTATCAAGAATCAGAATATGACAAATTAGCAAGAGTATTCTTCCAATGGCACTGTAATTCTCTAACCCTGCCTCTGTAATTGGTCTCACTGAGGTCACATATCTCACACTCGCACAGAAACACTAATGAACCAAAATTCCAAGGTGTAAAGTTGAATTTTTCTCTGTAAGGGTTGTCAAAGATTCTGGCTCCATCTGAAATCCAGAGTTCCTTTAGAGAGATAACAAGATTCCTCTCCAGCACGTGGCCGAGGGTCATCTTTGTAATTAGACTGGATTATTTTAGCCCTTTGTTACAAACTACTCCATATAAGGCAGTTAGTCACCGGAGTCTGCAAATGCAACTTTGCTCTTCATTATCACGTCAATAGATTTACATTCTACAGTTCACTCAGCTTTGTTGTCTTTCTTAGGTGGGCTGTGGTGGAAACAATATTACCACACAATGCTGCATGTTAACAGCAATGCTGAAAATACCAGAAATCTGGTATGCAGAGTCCATATTAGGTTATGTCTTAGGGGAAGTATTGGCAGGTCAGTAAAATAGTTGTTAGAAAGGATTCTATGCAATGCATCAGTGTCACGGGACAGCTGACAACCCACTCGTTTGCGAGGACTTCACAACTGTTTGCGGGTTCTCATCTCACCAGAAGTCACGTCATCAAGTCTCCTGAAAAAAATAAATCGTCCTGAGGTAATATTTAGCATTTACACACATTCTTTGAGAGAGTGAGAGGTAAAGGTGAAAGATATACATGCTGAAGCAACTTTATGTTCAGAAGAATGTAACAAATGTGAAAAGCAAAATAATCAAGGCACATGCATTCGGTGACCAGGCCTTTGTGGAACAATTGTTTACTGATTACGTGTATTCAACTATAATTAAATCCCTTGAAACAATTACGTGTAGAACCAACTGAATTAATTGACTGTAATTAAATAAATTCTCCCATTGTTTTTTTTTACCTCATTTAACAAGGAACAAGCCAAGGAAAAGTAAAAAAAAAAAAAAAAATCCACAGTCAGCCAGTTTCCACTTTGTCTGAGGAACATAAGCTGCTGGAACAACTGTTGTATGGCTTTTATTAATGTATCAGTACATTATCCCATACATAAGTTGATAAAAAAATTACTCTGTCATTTCAGAACTGTATGATTCTTTTTAATTGATTTTTTTTCCACGCAATGAAAATCAGTGGGGTTCTGTAAAACAACTTTGTATAGACGTTGTATGTACAAAAACATTAAGACAAGATGGTAAATGATGTTGATGCAGTACATAATTGCAGATGTTTGTTTGTTTGTTTAGTTTGAGTGAACCACCCCTTTGTGAAAAGCAATGCACCTAATTCATTTAGTTAGTTGTAATGTACTTCAAATCTAGTATATTTTTAAAATGTACTTGCAGATAGCATAATATTAATGAGATAAAAGGCCACTTTTAACTAAAGCGAGTACACTGTCACGTAAATAATTTGATTATAATTTTAACTGTAATGTGTTTTTCAGTGTTACATTATTACATTTAATGTTATTATTACAAATGTGTAACTACAAATATATTTAAATACATGATATACAAGATTCAACAGAAATTACAAAGTATATTTTAGCTCACCATGAATGTACACTTAACCATATTTCAAAGACAACTGGTAATTATGAAATTACATGTAAAAGATGTATTTAAGTGGGTCAAAAAAGCACTCTTTTGTTCAACAAATTGTATTTAACTATAATAACATGTAAACAACATGCAAGTAAGTGTCCGAAAACATTACATTCAGTTCAGCATTTTAAAGTATATTACTTTGAAAAGTACTCGTTTTAAAAGTACTCTAATGTGTACTCCTTTTTCACAAGTGACCACTTTAAGCCTCCTAAATAAACAGAACTGTACATCTGTGTCAATTAAAACAATCGCTAAGACAGAAGTTCTCTAGGTGAACCTGTCTAGACCATATAAATTTAATTTTCTTGGACACATCAGGAGGCTTCTTACACTTAAAAAAAAAAAAAAATCATTGAGATCTCTCTTTTGTGATGAATAAGTCTTATTTGAGACTTACATCCTGGGACAAGGATGTGAAGAATCATGAGAAGGGCAGTGAATTTTGTCAACAAAAAGCTAACAGAGACCAATTAAGATGATGGATATCTAAAATGAAAACAGCAGTGATCTTCTTTTTGTTGGAGTTGAGCCTTAATTGGCCAGGTTCTCATAAACTTTTAAAATGAACACATATCACACTTGTATCAGTACAATGGATCAAAATAAATACACATGTCAGTGAAGGGGATGGAATATTGTGTGAAAAAAAATAAAGCACTTCTACTTGTCATTGCATAAGCCACATCCTCTCTAATGAGAACAAGGACACTGTGTATAAGGCCATTTAGAATACAGGCCTACAATGTAGAACCATTGCTATTAAAGAGAAGCAAAGTTCTCACTAATCCTTATTCATTGTAAAATTGTCCATGTGGCTTGGTGCACTGCAGATGTTAAAAAAGGGAGTAAGTTTAGTCTTCCAAAATTCTTGAAACAAGAAACTTCTAATGCGTCAAAATCTTCTGTGAGCTGAAAATAAGTAAATGGATTAAATTTGAAGAAGCCCATCAGGGAGTACAATGATATTCTCACAAAAATAGCTTTATGTGGACAGTAGCTTCCCCAGGCAAGTCTTATTCTTCAAAAGAGACTAGGAGTACCTGATTTTCCTCAGTTTTTAGTCAATTTTGTGTGTATTATTAAAGCAGAATGCATATATAAGATTTTTGAGACATAAATAAGCAATTTGGAGAAAATATGCTCAGCATGACATTGTGAATTGCATCAGCATCAGCTCAAGGTTTACCTTGAGCACCTGCAGTAATCCTTTCTCTCACTGCAAATATTACATTAAAATTCTATTTCTCCTTAGAGGTACAATTCTTCCATCCTCTCTGATTTTGAGTTTGACCACAGCAATGCAGTTATTGTAATAAACTGAGGTATCATACATTGAATTTTTTTTTGCTACATTATTATTCTCACTTATTCTTAATTTACTTTAGTAAAGAATTATTTATTAATTAAATGAAATAACTATTATTAAAATATTTAGCAATTTATAAGTGGGCTTTATCTATAACATTTACTCATACTGGATATATTGCTTTGATAAAAGCAGCTTGTGCATGCATTTTTTCCCCCAATTATATTGAGACAGAACTCTTTAACTAAAAGAATTAAGTGAGTTATGAATTCAGATGGAAGTATGGCATTAGAACACTTTCATGCTAATTATTCTTTATCAATACCTTCTTTACAGGTCTGCTAAATTTTGGCCATCTGTTGTACTAATACGCTTGATTTATGAAAAGTATATTATCAGATGAACAAATACTGCCCCCATCTGGTTGGTTTTTGCCATCGCTCTTCCAGTTAAGTTTATGTACCGATATTACATATTCTGTTATAAATTATGACTTAAATGTTTTGTACAGGGTAATATTTCTTAATAGGACAGAATATTCTGCTTCAAGGAAACTAAATTATGCTATTAATTTTTCAGCAAATATGATGTGACCAAGATACCATAAGAATAATGTGTTTTGTAATGCAGATGAGACATTTATAAATGATAGGCAATTACAGAAATTAACTTACCATGACAACACAATGTAGTGAAGTCATTAAATGCACAACTTTGCTTCCAGAATTAGACTGTGACTCCTGTGTGAAAATGAAAAGTGCATTATATTTTAAGAAACTGTATCTTCAGGACACATTGCTATCTGTAACTAAATACAACAATGTATTATCATTTCAGTTACACTCTCATAGTGTGCATTTTGAAACTATATACAAAAAAACGAGAATGGTTTGAGAACTCAGTTCAGTGCATGAATCTTCACTGAAGGATAAAGGAAAACTCTGCCATGACACTTGATAATTCTGTTTCTCTTGCTTACATTGCATTTATATCATATAGCGGAAAAGAAACCTTCTTTTAACAACATACAGTATGTGAGACTAGTATCAGATTGGATAAAGTGATCTGCTGTTCAACGAGCCATAAATACATTTAGAATTTAGACTTGGATAAATATAGTTCAGAAAAGCCCACAGTGATGACAGCACATCAACAACAAAGGCAGTTGCGTCGCTCAGTGGTTGTTCTTAGTGTTCTGTGCTTCTGGGAGACAAACACTTACAGACCAGGTAAGAAAGCCAGTTTTTCATATCATTATTATAGTCTACATAATATAGTCTATACATCAGCAAATATATAGGTTTGACATCACTAAAATATTTTGAAATTTCCAAAGCCATTTGCATCAAGCAGTTTAGGTTTGGGGTTAAGTTATAACATTGTGTTCAAAAATCTTAACAAAAAGTGAAACACTTGATAATTTGTGAAGTGCAACATCTCATGTGGTATATATGACATACAACACAAACATATTTATCAATACAACATGCTTATTTCAATTCTTGGATATTCCATTTGACATCAGTATGACGCTGCTGTGGAAGATCTTATTGGGAATCTTTCTCATTGGACGACTCAGTCAAAGTCAAGACCTTCTAGAGGAGAATATAGAGCAGACAGCGTTGGATGAAGGGACTGAGGGAGGAGAGGATGTGGAAGAGCCTGAGGGTCCGGAAACAGATGTCAGTCAACCTGATCATAGACAGCCATGTGCCATGTGGATGGGAGGTGTTCCTGGCACACCTGGGCACAGTGGTAAACCTGGAAGAGATGGCAGAGATGGGCGTGATGGACCGAGGGGTGAGAAAGGAGATAAAGGTTAGAGTAAGCTCACTTTATACTGTTTGGAACTTTGCTAGATCATTTGTCTGAAACATGTCCTTATTTTTTTTAGAATGACATGAACTTTCCTTAGCAATTTTTGCAATTCCTTTTAATTAATTTTTCAACATGTAATCAAAATTTTTCTCTTAATTTTCTTAATGTTACTCGTGTTGTTTTTGTGAAGGATTTATGTTGCTCCACCTCTGAAACCACTTTTTATCTTAGAGGTCTTTACCAATGGCTTGTTACACAAAGCTATTTAAACAAACTCTGAGTTTCAGAGTAGGTTTAGAGTTGAAAAACAAACAAATCCAACCCAATTTAAATGAGGCATGCACCATGAAGCTAGTTGAACAAACTCAGGGTTAAAGGACTGAAAAAAACAAAACCAATCCAACCAGGGGCCTGTACCATGAAGCCGGATTAGCTGGCTAGCCAGGTAAGATTCAGTTTAGTTTGCGCCAACTCTGGGTTTTAGGTACCATGAAAGTGGTTTGGCTTTTAGCAGTGTTCATCACCATAGTAACGTACGCTCCACAGCTAACCTGCTCCGGGGCAAGTTATGTTCTGGTTTAGAGATCTCAAACCGAAATTTGACCAATCAGCTTCAAGCAAAATGACACGTCTGACGCAATGAAGCCACTCCTCCAGTTTGTCTTACTCCAAATTAAAGGACGCTATATAGTCAAACATTTTTAAAGATAAAATCATCTGATTTTTAGAGACGATTATTTTTTATAATTATTTTATATTATTTATAATTATTATACCCTTAATCCATTACACAAGCCAGCTTAGTTTAATAGTAATTATTAAGCTTTTATTTAAAATCAATGTAAACATATAGATAATATAGACAATATGCAATATAAATAAGTTTTACAATCAATAGCTGTAAACACGACTACATATGAGCTTAGATTAAGTGTTTTTATACCTATAAATATTATCAACTCTATAAACTAACTTTACAACTTATATGGTAAGATGTTTTCTTTAAGTTTTCCTCTTTCATTGATAGATCGTTTCATCTTGCTGTGTAAATGTGTTTAAATTTTTCATATTGTTCAATCTTTTAATCTTTGGTAGTAAATTGCACTGACTCTCTCACAAGAAGTGAATCACAGTTTCAAGGCATGTGATTGGCTGCTAATTACTGATGTCACACATTCACGTGCATGCGCTCCATTAACTCAGGATCAAGCCTGAGTTGACAGAGAAAGTTGATGATCAGCTTCATGGTACCAACAAAGCCGGATTGGACTGGTTTGGTTTTGTCAACTCAAAACTAATCCTGTAACCCTGAGTTTGTTCAGCCACCATCATGGTACAGGCCCCAGGCTTTGTCAGTACCATTACACTAATCATCAACTCAGTTTTGTCAACTCAGGCTTTGATTCTATAAAATATCTGCAAACTCCCTACTACCAAAACCAGCTTTGTGAAATAGGCCACAAGAGTGAAGGGCAGTGTAAATAATGTTATCTAATAGTCAAACATTAAACATAAATATTTAAATAGTAATTTCACTTGACATCAGAGTGTCGATGTGCAGAACACATACAGGCAAGCTTTACTGACTGAATTTTTTTTTTTTTTAAATTAAAGTAAAAATTGACTGAAAACAATTTTTTTTTGGTTTTATCTAAATAAGAATTATTTATCTTATGTTGAAGCTTTTGTTTATGGTGAGATTAAGTTGTAAAAAGCCATTGATATGCGGTAGGCCTACACTGAAAAAATGGGAAACCACACTTATTGACAAATTCACTAAATTATATGATTTTTAATCTATAAAACTAAACTGTGTTTATTTTTCAAAGTGGAACTTCAGTCAGTGTTGATGCGATGGGAATGCCTCCGGTGTTGCTGGTATCTGAAGCATGTGTGCAGATACGCCAGTTCAACTGGCTGATGGCAGTGACATGACTGTGAAAGATTACACTCTTTTAAGGCCGGGACACACCAAGCCAACGGTCGGCCGTTGGCCAATGGCGGGCCGACGGTGAGCGACGGTCGGGCTAGTTTGTTTGGTGTGTTCCACTCGTCGGCTCTCGTTGGGCTCACGTCGGCGGCAGTTTGTCCGATTCAGCGTCGGGGCCATCGGGACCATCGGCGAGAGGGAGAACTACGGTGGCCGAGAGAGCTCAACGCGCTGCAAGTAGAAAAAACACCTGCAAATTAAGAAAACAACTTCATCAATTTGACAACACACGCGCTACAAATGCTCACAACACAACCAAATAAAGAAACGCACTGCAAATATTCACAACACAACCGAAAAAAGAAACACGCTGAAAATAAAATTCTTTATTTGGTTGTGTTGTGAGCATTTGCAGCGCATTTCTTTATTTGTTTGCGTTGTGAGCATTTGCAACTCCTGCTGGCAAACTGATGAAGATGTTTTCTTGATTTGCTGGTGCTTTTTCCATTTGCATGTGTTTTCTGAAGTTGCAGCGCGTTGAGCTCTCTCGGCCACCGTAGAGAACTCTGACTGGATGTTCAGTTTAGCGAATGAGTCAGTGCCCAAAAATTAAAGCGAAAGTTATGAAAACAAGCATGTAAATGAAGGCGGTACAGACAGAAGGCTGTTTAAATGTTATGTGATCTTTTCCAATCATTCTAATACGCGAATGTTTTCATAACAACATGAGCCGCTTAAAATTATTAAAGTTATAATATATTGATATTCAAAATGATAAGCAAAGTGCCGCTTTGTTTACATTTCATATATCTGCGTTTGTATATCTTTGTTTCGGTTTCTCCTTTTGAATGACGAATATATACTATTGATAGCTGCTGATATGGACAGTTAATTCCTCGCACGCATGCGCAGAACGCACGTGTTAGTTTGCCATCGGCTGTAGTCTGTGCAGTGTGTTAGGCTGCCGACGCGAGGTGACAACACCGTCGGCTTTCGTCGCCGCTAGTTCCTTGAAGTCGGCTTGGTGTGTTCCAGCCTTTAGAGGGATGGGCGGCGACTTCGTTACTTCACACACCTTGGCCAGGCTTAAAGTGTCCCTATTATGGGTAATGAAAGGTTCATATTTTGGTTTTGGGAGTCCCCAACATCAGGCTGACATGCACGCAAGGTCAAAAAACACTTTTATTGTCTTGTAATAAGCATTTATTTTTACCTTATTTGCTCAACGACTCCCAACAATTCGTTTAATGATTCATTTTTCCAAACCCCTCCTTTGCGTGACGCTAATCTGTGGTGATTGGTCGATTCCATTTCCATTTCATCTTGCCTGCCTGATAAAGCAGCATTTGTGAGCGCAGTGCTGCTTTGTGCACAGTGTTACCATGGAAACCGCTATTTTTTCTGCTCCAAACGCGGCACCTAGTGGCAAACAATGAATTTGCATTTTCATTCAGACAAACACGAAAAGACCCACAAGTGGGTGGGCAATATGCTAATGTTTCATGTTGACTTCAACATGAAACTGCTTGGGATTTGTTTTAATGACTTGTTTCAATGACTCAGAGTCGACTCTTTCTTTTGAGAGACAATAACTTTATACATGGTGCACTTTCAGATTTAAAACTTTGCAGGATGTCTTCATTCACTTAGAGCTGTGTTACACACTGCATGAAAGGTAATTTTCAAAAAATCCATAACAGGGGCACTTTAAGTTATACTGGTTGGCGGAGAGAGGAAGCAGCTCCCAGCAAGCTGGATAAGCTTCCTCACAAGCCATAAATGCTCCCCACAGTGAGCCATTTCTCCCCGATCTTCACCAGGAAGTGGTGAGATTATGGCAGAAACTGTACTCCACCTGTGTTCTTGCCTCTTCTACATCCAGTTGCATTTTCGTGGAAGGCCCTCAAAGCCCTGTCAGACTACTATCGAGGTTCATGGCCAAGGCTTACACAGCGGCCAACAGGCTGGTGGTGCCCTGCTCACCATGCTGGTGTTGCAGGCCTATCAGGCCCAACTTTTGAAGGACTTTGCCCTTTGTGCCACCAAGTAGGTAGGCAGGGCCACAGAGCAACATCTGTGGCTTATTCTTTTAGGGCTCAATGAGAAAGAAAGATCTTTGCTCCTTGATGCCCCAATCACACCTTTTTGACTTTTTGGCACCACCTTTGAGACTGTGGTCCAGAAGTTAAGGAAGGCGAAGGTTATGTTGGTGGCATTTGAGCAGCACATCCCTTGCCGTGGTCGGGATTCTTCAATGCTCTCCTCTGACTCTGCTCCTATAGTCCCAGCTGGAGACAGGGTCAGAAAACAAGCATTGCAGCCCACACTCTCTCTCCGAGAAGTCATGTTCGAGGTGGCAAACTTGTACAAAGCCCAGGAATGATCTTAGGGAAGTAAGACAACAAAAGCCAAAGCACTAGGATCCTTCCAGGCCTCTGATTCTGATCTTGTAACAACCTATTTAATTGAGTTGTACAACTGCTAAAGTATATAATGCTTCTGTTTTTTGCAGGTGAAGCAGGTGAGAAAGGAGATCCTGGACAGAAGGGAGACATTGGCCCTGCTGGACCAAGAGGCTTTCCTGGGAACCCAGGTCTGAAAGGGGCCCGTGGGGAAAGTGCCTTGTCTTACCATTCAGCCTTTAGCGTAGGTCTGAGTGAGCTTGTTCCTGCCACCAATGTGCCAATCCGCTTCAACAAGTTCTTCTACAATGACCAGCACCATTATGATGACACTTCCGGAAAGTTCCGCTGTGTTTTGCCAGGAGTGTACTTCTTTACTTATCATCTCACTGTCTACACTAAAGATGCTAAAGTCAGTCTCTACATGAATGACAAGACCATCATGTTCACCTTTGACCAATACCAAGAGACCAACGTGGATCAGGCATCAGGTTCTGTTATCTTGCGTTTGGAGGCAGGAGATGAGGTATGGCTGCAAGTCTATGGAGATGAGGCATTTGGGGGAGTGTATGCAGATAACACCAACGACTCTACCTTCTCCGGTTTCCTCCTGTATCCTGATATTCCTGCATCTGCACGGAGACGTTGACAATACCTAAATGAATTAATTTGGTTATTTTTAACACTGGGAGATGTGATTCAGTTTTGCCCCAGACTATAGTTATGAGGTTCAGCAAAGTATTGCATGTAATTTGAAATCCATTTTTATTGCTGTTTTACAGAGCAAAGATAATAATAGTATAGTATGTCTGCCAAATGATTCAAAATTGTTGATGAGTTTAGAGGTATCCCCTATAAAATCAATCAAAATGTTACCAGACCAATGGAAATTATTTGAAAGTTTTTTTTTTCTTGTAATTGTAATTGTAATTGTAATTGTAATTGTAATGCAGCTGCATCTTGCACAGTGATTTCAATTAATATATTGAATTTTTTATTCTGTTTTTCAACTTTTTTCAAATCCAGAAAAATGCATTTAAAAAAAGCTAACTTGATTTGCATTTTAATGAGTGAAATAAATATCTGACCCCTTCGCAAAACACGACTTAATACTTGGTGGCAAAACCCTTGTTGGCAATCACAGAGGTCAGACGTTTCTTGTAGTTGGCCACCAGGTTTGCACACATCTCAGGAGGGATTTTGTCCCACTCCTCTTTGCAGATCCTCTCCAAGTCATTAAGGTTTCGAGGCTGACGTTTGGCAACTCGAACCTTCAGCTCTCTCCACAGATTTTCTATGGCATTAAAGTCTGGAGACTGGCTAGGCCACTCCAGGACCTTAATGTGCTTCTTCTTGAGCCACTCCTTTGTTGCCTTGGCTGTGTGTTTTGGGTCATTGTCATGCTGGAATACCCATCCACGACCCATTTTCAATGCCCTGGCCCTGACGGTACATGGCCCTGTCCATCGTCCCTTTGATGCGGTGCAGTTGTCCTGTCCCCTTAGCAGAAAAACACCCCCAAAGCATAATGTTTCCACCTCCATGTTTGACAATGGGGATGGTGTTCTTGGGGTCATAGGCAGCATTCCTCCTCCTCTAAACACGGTGAGTTGAGGTGATGCCAAACAGCTCGATTTTGGTCTCATCTGACCACAAAACTTTCACCCAGTTCTCCTCTGAATCATTTAGATGTTCATTGGCAAACTTCAGACGGGCCTGTAAATGTGCTTTTTTGAGCAGGGGGACCTTGCGGGCGCTGCAGGATTTCAGTCCTTCACAGCGTAGTGTTACCAATTGTTTTCTTGGTGACTATGGTCCCAGCTGCCTTGAGATCATTGACAAGATCCTCCTGTGTAGTTCTGGGCTGATTCCTCACTGTTCTCATGATCATTGAAACTCCATGAGGTGACAGCTTGCATGGAGCCCCAGACCGAGGGAGACTGACAGTTATTTTGTGTTTCTTCCATTTGCAAATAATCGCACCAGCTGTTGTCACCTTCTCACCAAGCTGCTTGGCGATGGTCTTGTAGCCCATTCCAGCCTTGTGTAGGTCTACAATCTTGTCCCTGACATCCTTGGACAGCTCTTTGGTCTTGGCCATGGTGGAGAGTTTGGAATCTGATTGATTGATTGCTTCTGTGGGTAGGTGTATTTTATACAGGTAACAAACTGAGATTAGGAGCACTCCCTTTAAGAGAGTGTTCCTAATCTCAGCTCCTTACCTGTATAAAAGACACCTGGGAGCCAGAAATCTTGTTGATTGATAGTGGATCAAATACTTATTTCACTCATTAAAATGCAAATCAATTGATAACTTTTTTGAAATACTTTTTTGTTGTTGTTGTTGTTGTTGTTGTTATTCTGTCTCTCACTGTTAAAATAAACCTATTATAGACCGATCATTTCTTTGTCAGTGGGCAAACGTACAAAATCAGCAGGGGATCAATTTTTTTTTTTTCCCACTGTATATATATATATATATATATATATATGAAAAAAAAGAAAAAGAAAAGTTTGCATAATCTGATATCAAACATTAAAAGCATAATCTGTATGTATGTATCTGTATGTAGTTTTTGTGGGGGGAAAAACATCAAATGCATGCAATACAAAGATGATTGAGAGAGAAAGATGTGTTCCATGACCTGAAGGAGGATTTAAATATATATACATATATATATATATATATATATATAGATATATATATACACACACACACACACACACACACAGATCACAACAGTGTGATTGTCTGAAGGACAATGACAAGAAAGCCATATTTTGGCGCAAATTTTAACTTTTTAAGGTTATGGTCTTAAACTTTGCCTATTCTCTATTTTTTGTCTCTTGCTCCTGTTTCTTCTTTTGGCATTTTGAAACAGTACTTACAACCTGGTTACGATCCACCAGCGCGAAATGCAAATACTTGTTATGTTTCCCTCGGTCTTAAGATTTTGTTCAGGAGTGTATATACACCCACAAACATACATAAAATAAAATTAATTAATTAAATTAAATATAAAAGGGGGTTAGGGTTTTTCCTGTAAATATTCTTCTTCTATAAAGGACAAAAAATGTATTGCATTTTTATTTTTCATCACTTTTAGGGCTTTTGTAGGCTAGAAATAAACTCATTATAAAATTATTGTGTGTCCGTGGAGGACTTATAGTACCATAATATCAGCGTGATCTTGCATTATTATATTATCACTTCTCGTGTGCGTTTGGCTGTAGTTTGCGGACCAGACAGAGTTGTCGGCGATTCTTCCTATTGTAAAGTCATGCAGTGTGTAACCTCCTGTCGCTGATCCATCATGCAATGTGAACACAGCAGCAACTGACTGCTACCCCAGATAGTTGTGCAGTGTGAAAACAACGGTGATCTGATGACTTTGAAAATCATGCAGCGTGAACTCGGCATTAGTCAATACCTTCGACACCTTACTGTCCACAGTGACAGGAGGCCTGCTCGTGTCACATTGAGGCACAATGTCATCCATGAGACTACTTTGGGACCAGTCTTCATTATTAGAAGGCACCGACATGGTCTTGTCATCATCAAAAGCACCAAAACACCAGCCCACTGATCTCTGTGGAGGGAACAGACTCAAAGAATAATATGCCGATATGGTGCTGTGAGTGTTTAAGACATACTGCTGCTGTTCAAATAGCATATATTAACCCATAGCAGATCTATACAGGTGGAGCTGGGGAAGGTGGATGGTTTCAGAGGAACTCTGAAAGTGTGCTGCGAAATGCTCTAGTGCATACTAACCAGCCATTTAAATGTAAAGCATCAAGCTCATTGGCTGCGTATGCAGCATGAACCAATCAGCTTTGTTACACGTTGTTTAATGCTATGAATATTATCAGTTTAATTTATCGACCCATCAGCCTCCGCCATCTAGAGTTTCATGACAGAACTTTGCATTTCTTTTAAATTCCATGTTCTTTATTAGATATTTTAAATAGAGTCCTTTAATTTGAGGTTGTAGAGGATTGTCCTGGCATAACTCTGTTCCCATGACAAAAATAAAAATAAAATGAATGAATAAATCTTTTATTTTAACATTTTGTTTTGTTGTTTTAATTAAAATATAATTAAAGAAGCGTTATATTTGTACTAAAATATTTTGGAGTTATACAGTGCACACCTGTTAAATGAAAACTATGAAGTGAACAGAATTACATTTAAAAAGCTTCTTATGTAATTTGAGAACTGATAGCTTCAACAACTGTCTCTGGCTATTTTAGTGGGACCTGATTGTTCATTATACCACCTTGTGTCTCATATCACACCACAGACTGGCTTTCTCTTGTTACAACCCCACTGGCACCATGCGTCTCCCTTATTGATTGCATTGAAGATGAAAGTCTAATATTAATATTAACCTACTGTATATTGTTGCAACATTTGTCTTGTTGTTTGGATTTATTTTTCAATAATAACCCACAGACAGTGCATTATCATTTTACTTATTAATGCACATCAAATGCAGATCCAGTGTTCAGTGAAATCTGTATTGGTCTGCAAGCAATGAAAGGATTGTCAAGAGTCTTCCACTGGCCACTATCCAGCCACAACAGCTGTTGCATGGTATGCTCTAATTTTATGAGTTTATTTTTAGTCTAATTGGTGAGGACACCGGGGTGCAACAAGATCTCTTTCTAAAACCTGGCCCTCATTTGCAAGATTAATTTAAGTATGCTTAAAGAGACAATTCACCCATGAATTAACTGTTGTCATTTACTCGCTTTCATATTGTTTCTTGTCTTTTTTTTTTTTTTTTTTTTTTTGTTAACAATTGTTTATTGAGTTTTATTTTGTGGAACAGTAGTACAAAACAAAAAGCAGCTGTACAAATTTAAAACCCACCCCAACCCATCCTATCCCATCCAATATTGTTTGTTGTCTTTATTTATTCTGTGCTCCAGTTTCTATTCTTAAACCGCACAGAAAAGAAAGAAAGAAAGAAAGAAAGAAAGAAAGAAAGAAAGAACAATTAGTACACACCGGTACTTCAAAATTTATCCGAAGTAAAGTATGTCATGTATAGTTTGTAAGAACATGAGGGTGATTAAATGACGACAAAACTTCCATTTTTGAGTCAATTATTCCTTAAACTGACTGTGTTGTTTGATCATACTGTGAAAAGTAGGAATTTTTATTTATTTGAATTTGTTTCTTGAAATGGTTGGTTGTATATTGATTACAAAATGTAGTGTATACGCTAGAATACTGAAAGGCTGTACAAATAAATTATTTAACATTAAACCTCTGGTATTGTTCATTTGGGGGTCACACTTGTTTGCGGTCAAAACTGACCGAACACCGGAAATGTAACTTTTTTTATTTTCAGTAAAATCAATGTAATATATTTTTGTTCCATAATATTTTTTCTTTTTCATTTTGTATTTTGAGATAATTTCATGGTCCTAATTAATATTTATGCAATAACTATTATCAATATTTTCCCATTGAAAATAATAATACAAAAATTTCTATGATTTTGACATTACTTTTCAATTATGGCAGTATTTCATGTTAAAATAGAGACAATGCCTTTAAAATCCAATTTTTGAAGTCAGATTAGTGCCATCTGGTCAAAGTAAAAAAAGAAAAACATCTGCAATTCCATGGTTTAGCCACTAGATTCCTATATAGCTCTATATAAAAGACTTATAAACGCTCTAGTGGTTTTTAGGCATAAAGACTTATTTTTATTAAGTTCTGGATCTGGATATATATTTAGACATTCTCAAAGACACCTTTTTGTAAAAGTTTAGTTTTTTTTTTTTTTTTGAAATTTTGGTTTGAAATGTTAGTTTTTGCATTAATTTTACTACAGTTACATGTTACACATAACATCAAAATTCAACAAAATGTAACAAAAATGAACATGAATGCCTTATCAGAGATTAATCAATCTAATTTCAACCTCTTATTTGAGTCTTCTGGCTCAATTTTGCCATATTGTTACAGCCACACAAGTTCATTTGTATGTGTATAATACTGTGTGTGTGTGTGTGTGTGTGTGTGTGTGTCTGTGTGTCTGTGTGTGTGTGTGTAATTCAGTGTGTGTTTGAGTGTGTGTGTGTTTTGTACTCTTGATGTTTTAGTGTGTAACCCCTTCCTTGGTTTCTGTTTTGACTGAATTTTTGGCCGAAATATTGATTTTATTTCATGCATTTGCAGAAACATGCTTTGTGTTACAGTCACACTTATTCATGTGTGTCTGTGGGGGGTGGGCAGAGTGTGTCTATTTTGCACTCTTGATATTTTAGAGTGTCACCCCTTTATTGCTGTGCACTCTTTTTCTGCATCGTGAATGATTTGTAGATTGTACACACAAAAAATTCTCTGTATTTTCGTATTTTTTGCATATTTCCCATTCATTTCCAATGGCGGTCATTTTTGACCGCGAACAACACAAGTGTGACTATTTTTTTTTACGCCCATTTAGCTTTTTCAAATCAAGTCCACGTTTAATTTTTTTATTTACTTATTTTTTTTGTGGTCACATAGCAACGTCCATAGTAACCACCAAGTTTCGTACAATTCCGATGAAGTAGCGATTTTTAAAAATTCAAAACATTTTTTTTTTCCGGTCTAAAATGACCGAACAGCACCACAGGGTTAAAGTGATAATGTGAGGGCAATGTTTGGAATATAATCTCCTCATACAGTGGAGTAACATGAGCAGTGCTGATTAGAAATTCCCCTTATGTCAAGACCAGTCTGACCTTGAAACACATGCACATTGGTTTCACTATATTAGTGAAGACATCTCATAAACATCCATTGTTTTTATATTAGGTTATTGATATTCTCTTTTGCCTGTAACTTGACACCTAGCTCTAAACATAACCCTCACAGAATCATGTGCAAACACTAGATTTAAATAGAAACATCATTTGACCAATTTCTTTGGGTAAGGACCAGTTAACTAGTTTGTGTTTAAAGGCATAGTTCAAACACACACACACACACACACACACACACACACACAAATAAATTTGCTGTTAATTTACCCACCCTCAGGCCAGACAGATTTAGTTTTTTTCTTCAAAAGAACAGTAAAAAAGATTGTTATATTATTGAAGACATGCTTAAATAGTGATTCACAAGTATGATCAAACCTGTACACTTTTTGCACAGACAATTAAGCCTTTTAATTTCCTCTGTCAACATTTACCAAAACACTTTTCATAAAACTAAACCAAACTCATTTTGGCTTGTGTCAATTAGTCAGTCAAGTACAAATACATAATATTGTTTACAGTATGTGTATGATTTAAAGAGGAGAGGCATGATATAGTTCAGTAACAGCTGCACACAAGGGTTTTTTTTTTTTTTTTTTTTAATTTATTTATACCAGCTGTTGTTGATTGAGGTAAATACTGTATGTCCATTAGTGTCCATTTCAGTGTAAGCACACATATCCTACTGTAGATGGCAGCATTAATCTGATTTGAATGTAAATTGACAGTTGGTTCAAGGTTTGGCTGTTTATCTTGGGCAAGTAAGCCCCTGCTGGTATGTATCCGAACTACACTATTCTGGGTGCAAAAGCATGTTTCTCTATTGACAGTTTATTTATTTATTTATTTACTCTTCACACCAATTTTCTCTTTACCAACTTTCAGCTTTGGCACAGCTGTAAATTTCACATGCTAAATGCACTGAAACTACCAAAACATTTCATAAATGTTTTAAATCAAGTCATTCATCAATAACACTAGCAAAGGCTGCAAAGCAACAAACACTTTGTTATAAAACAATGATCTAAAAAAGAAAGAAAGAAAGAAAGAAAGAAAGAAAGAAAGAAAGAAAAGAAACCCTAACAAAGGGTATCATTAGGTTTTCTTTTGTAAAATGTCTTTACATAACAGGAATAACACATCTCTGCTGTTAAGAATTCACTGCTGTATCTTTGTTACATGGTTCATGTTTACATTACAGTACATAATTACTCCTTAGCTGTAGCATTTTGTCGACGCTAATGAAATTGAAAGACTAACACGTGTAGGTGTTCAGTTACATCTAATTGTTCTGATATAAGTATTTTTTTTTTTAGATTTGGAATATATTTCAATACAGCAATGATGTAGAAATGTAGAAATAGCTGTCTTATTCAGTTTTGTGATGCAATTTTGTTGTTGTTTGTTTGTTTTTATTTTATTTTATTGTATTTTACAAACAAAAAAAAAAACTGTTTTGAACTTGAAGGTGCATAGAATTTTGGTAGTGGTTGCGTTTAAGTGAGAAAATAATTTAAGTAATTTGAAAGTAGTAGTCATTGAATGTATTTTGCGCGAAAAGCAATTGAAAATGAGCCACAGTTTGCCTTTACTATGTGCTGAGCTTTGAATGAAAGAGTTTTGAATAAAATAAAAAACAAACAACAGCAAAAACTAAGTACAGCTCCATGTCTATGGAGTATATGTACCTTTACCAGGTATATGTGTACGTCTATGTATGGCCACCCCTTTCTACAGTTGTCTTCACCCATGTTATCTGGACAGAGGCCAGCTACAAGCCTGTCTGCTGTCGTGTGAAGCTGTTCCAGAGCTGAGCACTCACTCATCAGGCCCCTCTATCCGGCCCCCAGCTCTCACTCCTGACCTTATCACTGCGGCCCCTGTCATGACACACTCTCCCCTCATCTCGCTAATGACCACCACTCTGTTCTCTGTGTCAGAGCAGCCACAGGACAAGGATGAAGAGAACTGCATCAACAAAAAAAATAATGCCAATAAGTATAAAGGAAAATAAAACTTGAAAATGTATGACCATTGACAGTTTTTACATTGTGATGACTTAAGTGAATTATTAAAGCAAAGGTGTGTGATTTTTTGAGTAAAGTCAACATTTTATTCTCCCTCGTGTCGTTCTAGATGTTTGTTTGATTTTCATATTGTTCACTATACTTTGTTTCCACAAAAGAATATATTATGCAGAATATTCATGGTGAAATATTCCATACAGTGAAAGTATAAAGTGACCAGGAACTGAGAAGCTCCAACAATATTAATTTATTTATTGAAAATCTTGCCCTCCTCTGTAACGAAAGTCATATGATGCTGCACATTTTTTTCTGGATACTTTGATGAGCAGAAAAAAACTGCATTTAATTGAAATACAAATATTCTGTAACATTATACATCTTTTGTTTTTGTCTTTTGATCAATTTATTGTGTCCTTGTTGAATTATTAATTTCTTTAAAAAAAGATGTCATTATATCATTATATGTCATTAGACAATACTAATTTCATAAGCTGTTAATAGTTGCCAAGCAAAGAACTGAATTAAAGTAACTTATGTCTTCTATTTTACAAGTTTTGAATGTGGCTCATGCAATCAGAATTTCAAGTCATATCAGTTTTAATAATATTTTCTTAATATTTTAATAGTTTAAATGCATTAGTTGCAAGTGCTATTACTGGCTGTAGCTCAGTAATTAGGCTCCTCAGGAAAAAAATAATATGACTATTAACTGAGACTCAATCCAGATAAACTTCCACCTTTGGCATGTAACACACAAAAACAAGCACAGCCCTGATTCAAGCATGCATACCTTGAATACACAGACAGATATATCTACATTATCTCTTAAACAGCATCAATTGGATATCTTTTCCTCCTGCTCCACATTGGCGTGATAGCATCTAAAACGTGCAATACATTTAGACTACAGTTACAATTAGAGTGCAGGACTGTTTGTGGAGTCAATCATGTTCTTTAAATGGATTTAAGAACGGGGTTGTACAAGATAGGGATCAGCAGTTCACAGCACACAGGAACTCAATATATGATACAGTGTGGGGTGAGGAGTCTCAGTGTATTTAAAATCAAGTCAAGTTTGTCTATCTTGTCTTATTATCTTGGAATATATTTTGGGTGGATTTGGTAGGTCATAGAGCGGTAAGGCCCTTTTTACTGCAGTTCATTTGCTTTATCCTAAACATCCAACATGTGTAACCTCTCTCAGGCTGCTCAAATTATTCCACGGAATCCATAACAATGACAGACCCCAACCACTCACCTAAAACATTAAACACCCGCGGAAAGGCCTTTCTAAGTGATTTGTAAAAAAAAAAAAGTTTTATTCATTGAGTAATGCTGGCCTTCCTCAAAGCAGGATTTGGAAAGTCCATCACTCCACAAGGAGCTACTCAGATGTAGTTTTGACCTTTCAGGGTCTAAACAATGACTTTGCATCAGGTCAGTTGCCTAATTCTCGATCTTTCCACACGTCTGCCTGTCACTGAGTAGGATAAACACCAGCCTCTGTTTACTGAATCAGCCCTTTTTGGTAGCTCCACACAGCCATAAATAGATGGCTTGTATTTACAGTTTTTTTTTCTGGCTCCAAAGTCCTATTGGCAGGAAAATAAAATATAAAAATTATATCATGCCTTTTTTTTTTTAACCACAGTTTTCCCAGAACCTTCATACTTTCTTACTGCATCTTCTATTTATAATGTTTGTGGCCACAGTCACCTGCAAATTTGTTTATAGTTATTTCAATAGAACATATAAAGGTACAGTAAATTTAGCACAATGGCTCTGTTTAGAACAGAGCTACAAATGGAAGGTGTACCTTTAAGCATAGTGCCTTGGTCACAGAGTTCACAAGGGCCTCAGATACAGGAAAGAAATCTATTTGTGGCCTTTTTTTGGTTTGGACATAGAGTATGCAGTCTCTGCACACAGCTAAATTGAACTTGACCAATACCCACTATTCTCTTTCCTTTTACTGGACAGTGTTAGAGATGGCAACTGGTCAGTTATGCTCTGAACACAGTTGTGCTGTGTTCATTTTCAGCTTTTTGCTATGGTACTTAATAGAGTAACCTAAACTTACGGAGTATATTTACAGCTGCCACACAAAGACATCATTTTCATTCTGTAAACCATAAACCTGTTTGTCTGCTATGTGTGCTATGTTTAATAAAAATCATTTTATTTAATATGAATGTTCAAAAATTCTTTAACACTGCGACATTTAATAGAATGTTAACATAAACATAAAACAATTGTATTGTTTTATTGTTGATAGTGTGACATAAGTGGTGTTCCATATGCCTTTAAATGGAAATATGCTAATTTGAATTTATTTGAACAACTCTGACAACAAAGTAGTTAAATGGAAGAACACATACAGCAACAATATGGTGATCTTCTTATGAGTTTAGAGAATAAAGAAATGCCTACACATTTGGAATTACATGAGGGTACGTAAATGATTACGCAGTTAAAATTTTGGGTAAACTGATTTTATGGCTGTCAAAATAGCAACTTGAATGATGACTTGTTACATGCCGCATTCCTTACACATTACTTTTTTGCAAGCAATTTACAAATTTCACTCAGAGGCAAGCGGAGAAAAGTTAGGAAATGAGAGAATGGGATCAGGATATATTGCAAGCAACAACAAAGCACTACAATGCAATGTTAGATTATGACGTATGCATACTTTTGACCATAAAATTTTGACCATCGACCATTTTAATATGTTAAAATGTTTGTTTTGTATCTCTTCCAATAAAATACGCTTTGTAAATTTTAAATGTCAGTTTTACCCCTGCAGATGCAAATCTAAATATTACATTATAAAAAACAAGCATATATTTGTGAACTGTCATTCTATTCTGAATTGCAGCACTGCTCCCCCCATTAGACATCTGTCTGCCCATCTGTCCACCCATGTTCCTCTGTCTTCTTCACCTGGTGGTCTCCGCCTGAGCCTGTGAGGAAGGTCAGAAATCACTCTGTGTGTTGAGCTAGTATCTGTTAGTTGCTGAGTGAAGGAAGAGGCCCGGCACACAATGTGTGGCCCGGAGCACAGAGGAGTTATAGACCTACGGACAATAATATGCAGTGGGTGGTTCTACACTTCCTCTTCATCGTGCAGATGGAGAGATATGAGCAGATTCATTGAAATGAGAAAGAGCTATTTGTGGGCTTTTATTGGTCACATTTCAAATAATGAACATGATTCAGTTCCTCAGGTTTCTTATCTGTTTTTGAACTTGAAACCTGATCTCTTCATTGGAAGTTACTTTGATTATATATTAATTGAAAATATATGTCTCAGGTTTTTATACTATGTTCAATATTCTAAACAGATTTTTATGCTTTTCTACACAATATGAAGTTATTATTTGAGTGGTTTGTCATGAATAACAATTGCATATTTGGTAACACTGTATTTGAATGTGGCTTTGTGCAGGTTATGTTTATTTACTATAGTAATGATGACAGTAAATTATGCATACTTATAAACATTTGACACTAAACCAAACTCTAAACCTAACCTCAAACATATAGCAAGTACATATCATTGTAGTTTTCATCTGACCACTAGTGGCACCTTTTATTCCTTTTCGCACATATTATGATTGCAGTGATAGATGATCATGCTGTTCCCTGCACAATACTATGTTATGGCCTCAAAAAACATTTACCATAGTGCACGGTTTGTAAGTGAATACATTTTGACATTTGTATCACATAACCAGGACCATACGTATGGCTTTTCTGCTTTTCGGGCAGCTCACATGTTACAGCACTGCACTCGTGATGCAAAGTGCTTAGGGACGAGTCCCGTGAAACACAAGTCACAATAAAAGAGTTTAAAGACTTGTGGAATCAAGCTAAAATGGCATGGTTGCTTCAGCACAGGTTTTCATCTCACGTTTGCTTTTGTTAACACTGTCGATTAAATTTAGGGTAGGGTTTAATGTGGGTGGTGCGTTATTTTCAAATGCGATAGAGGATTAACATTTTAGTGCCACATTTCATTTCTGAATTGCCTCGATATATACAACAACCAAAGTAAAGAAATGTTGCCATTTTCACCTGTTTAGGATAAAGCTGAACACACTTTTACCACCACTCACTGGCACTGACATTTCAATTTGAAATTACTGTGAAATGTGCAAGAAGCAACGTAATATATTATAGCAGAATTTACACAACACATTTTTTTCCAGTGATGGAAATAATGAATTAAGAAAAAATTCCAAGTGTCTTTTTTATAAAGATATTTTGGAAGAATACTTGTAGCTTGCCTACACAAGAGCACACGATTGTATCTTACGGAACACAAACACATCTACAGTATATCAGATCATCTACCCAGTACACATTCCAGACCAACAGGCCAATCAGGCCCCATGGGGCCCAGTGCAGACTTACAAACTACGGTGGCAGGGCCTTGTCTCTCAAAAACAATCTGTGACAGACAAAGACATTGATCTTATCTGCAGAGTATTTATCATACTGATATGTCTGCCATCCCACAGCTGACTTGTAGGTTTTGCAATGATATTTGCTGATATATTTGAGAAGAGCTCTCAGGAGCAGGAAAAAGATTGTAAATGACATTTATTGTCACGCAAGGTCAGTGGAGTGTAAATGATTTCCTTGTTTGGGTGGAAGATGGTTATAATGCATTTATGCAAATGAACTGAAAAAGTACAGGCTACATTCAATTTCCTGATTTTAATATATCATTTTCGTTTAAATGATTTTGTAACTCATACTATGAAAATTTAGCCTCAACTATTGCAAGACTAGTAGATCATATCTTTCTCCAAAGATGCCCGGTATACTGAGCCAAAGTTAATCTATCTTAAAGCTCCTCATAAGCAACAGACCTCAGCAGAGGTCAAATCCAGAGGGCTTGCAGTACCAGTGACTGAATAAGCAAAACCAGATGGAGAATTAAGGGGACTATGAAGCAGTCTTTCAGCCTGAGAGAACTCCAGCTATTGCTTTACATTACTCCTAATGAATTGCCAACTGCACACTCCTCCTCAATGGGGTAATTTCTTGGATTGGAAGGAAATACATTCTTTGATATTTTTTTTCTATTTGTCAGAGTAATGAGGCTGTGATAAAAGGATGAGTTTCAGCCATTTCCCCCCCCCTCGTTCTGAAGTAATCTGATGTTTGGAGACATGATTAACTGGTCCTTGAGATAGCAATGAAAATATGGGCTAGTTTGATAAGCATCATATCAGAGTTCAGCAGTTCCTCAAAAAGACCTGGCTGAGTTACATTTTAGACAATAGCTCATAGATTTTTTTTTTTTTTTCATTCCACAATCATACCAAATGTGATCCTTTCCACATAGCATATAAAATTTGATATGTTACATCAGGACTTGCTAAACGGTTAAGTGGCGGGTGTCACGTCTAAAAAAAGTTTCTGTACTGGTATCGTAAGTAATTTCTGTCTTGTGCTTATGCTGTCCCCTAGTGATTTGGATGCAGCATCATGCAAAACAGTAGTTTCTGTCACAATGAAGCTGCACTACAGTCAACCAAATTGTTTGTTAATACTTAATAGTACAGTTACTGAAATAAAATGTGATCTCCGCTGACGGTCAGCCATTGCAAATGTCGAGCCATTGTTGAGTGTCTGTCAGCTCAGTTTTTGCAGTGTGTTCCTCACCGTTAGCACTAGTCAGACCTCTTTGGCATCTTTTTGGCCGATTAAGCATGTTGAATCACTATCATGCAGTTGTTGAGACAGATCACTCTGACTGGCTATTCAGAAAAACTAAAGTGATGAAAGCAAGCAAACAATAAAGAGGGTACACACTGAAGGCTGTTCAAAATTTAAATCTTCACCTTACTTGAGCATTCAAATACACTGATGTTTTCACAACGACATGGCAATCTGAAATTAAGAAAGTGAAGACTAACTAATCAACATGAGTTATAGTTATAATGGTAAGCAAGCATTGCTTTGTTTACAGTTTGAATATCCACAGTCCAAGTCTCAGTTTTCCTTTTTTGAATAATTGCAAATTAAATGGCACACTTCCTGTGCACTTCGGTCTTGTTGACTTACAATGGATGCTGTATACACATGTCTGTTAAGTTCACAAGATAGACGAGTGTCCCATTTGTCATTTTAGCTTTCAGAAGGTGCTCGTGAGTGCCCCCTTTGTGGCTGCTGTACTCCTTGATGCACACTTCTGCTGAGCCAGCACTGAGACTTCTACCCACGGGGCCATAGACTACCGCCACCTGCTTCTATAGACAGTAATTTCAGTTATTTAACGCATGCACAGAAAGAGTTGGCTATTGGCTATAGTCTTTGCACTGCCATAAAGTGCAACTTTTTGGCCTAGACCCAGGCAACATGAGGCATCCACACAGTTGGCTTTCTTCACCATTATAATATGTGACCCTGGACCACAAGACCAGTCTTAAGTCGCTGGGGTATATTTGTAGCAATAACCAACAATACATTGTATGGGTCAAAATTATTGATTTTTCTTTTATGCCAAAAATCATTATGTAGTAAAGATCATGTTCCATGAAGATATTTTGTAAATTTCCTATTGTAAATATATCAAAACTTCATTTTTGATTAGTATTATACATTGCTAAGAACTTCATTTGGACAACTTTAAAGGCGATTTTCTCAATATTTTGATTGTTTTGCACCCTCAGATTCCAGATTTTCAAATAGTTGTATCTCGGCCAAATATTGTCCAATCCTAACAAACCATACATCAATGGAAAGCTTATTTTTGTCAGCTTTCAGATGATGTATAAATCTCAATTTCAGTCTCGAAAAATTGACCCTTATGACTTTGTGGTCCAGAGTCACATATCAGTTTGGTGTGTCACAGCCCTTAGGCTACTGATATGACTGAATTCTTCTCATATGAGTATGTGATAAACATTTTGGTAACACTTTATTTTAAGGTGTCATAATACAGAGTAATTACCTAATTAAGTACTTAGTAGTAGCCTTTGTACTTACATGAAGCAAAATGTACTTACCATGTAAATAAGTTATGGAACAGTCTGTAATTACAGTTTGTAATTATGTAGACGTAATAGGCAGCTACTGTTACACATATGTAACAGACCGAGTCTGTTACACAGCTACCTGAGCACTTAAGTACAATATTGATACACTTTAATGTAATTAGAAAGGTATTACATGAATTTAAGCTGTGTACTGGTGGGTTAAATCAAACTAAGGTAAAGATACACATGAAGTACACTTAAATACAATCTTGATACACTTTATTTTAAGTAGCTTATGCCTGTGTAATATTATGTAATTGTAATGTAATTAGAAATGTGTTACATGTATTTAAGCTTTGTACTGGTGAGAAATCAAACTAAAGTGCAGCTGGATAAGGTGTACAGTATAGATACACATGAAGTACACTTAAGTACAGTCTTGATACACTTTATTTTAAGTAGCTTATGTCTGTGCACTTACATTTATAATTACATTGTATAAAGTCTGCAACACATATGTAACAATCTTTTGATTACATAAGTAGCTGTGTAACAGACTCGGTCTGTTACATATGTGTAACAGTAGCTGCCTATTACATGTACATAATTACAAACTGTAAGTACAGGCTGTTCCATAACTTAGTTACATGGTAAGTACATTTTATTTCATGTAAGTACAATGGCTACTACTAAGTACTTAACTAGGTAATTACTCTGTATTATGGACACCTTAAAATAAAGTGTTACCAACATTTTTATAATCATGAAAGATACACATGTGCATATGTCTCAAAATCAACTAAAACTATTCTTTTTGAATAGTCTAATTAGAATCTACTTAGAAAAAACTGTAATTTGCATAACTTGACTCTCAGAAATAGAGGTACAAAAGCTGTCACTGGGGCGATACCTTTTCAAATGGTATGTCTTTGTAAAGTGTAGGCCTATTAAAACCAAAAGGTACAAAAGTGTACTTTTTGAAAAGGTACTGCCCCAGTGATAACTTTTGTACCTTCATTTCTGTTCAAATAAGCTGCGTTATAACTGAATGTTTTTGTTTTTTTAATCTTAAAAAAAAGCAATTTATCTAAATGCACTGGAATGTTCTATTCAATACCCTTGACTTCTAAACTAGAGAAAAACTCAGATGTCTCATGGCACAGGGCCAGGAGGAGATATGGAGTCGGGTTTAAAGATAAACAATAATAAGCCAGGCTTTCCTCTGGCTGGGCTTAATTGTATTTACCTCAGTGTCACATTAGTTTTGAGGATTGGACCAAGTCTGGTTTTAGTTTGCAGAAAGAGCCTGGAGGTGATTTTCACAGATGAAATTGGCAATACTGGAACTGGTTTGCTGTACCTGATGATACTCTAACATAACATTCTTAGTGTCTTAACTGAGAGATGTGTTCCATTTGTCTATAGAATCAAATCAAGGAGAAATAAATAATTTGGGATTGATTTCGGTTCAAGTTTTGTTTCTAGAAACTATACAGTTACAGTTGAAACACAACCCAATGAATTAGCTAGTTATGTTTCTCAGACCCATGAAGAAACAAATAACAGAACAGAGTGTGGTTAAACATCTATTTTTGCTTGGTCGAACAATATGAAAATATTTTCTTGCCCTAAAGCGTTCTTGTCCTGAAGTCTATGATTATCTCCACAAGCCTCAGGAATTGGGAACCACATTTACGTCATGATGGTCATAATTCAGTGTAACGAAACCAAGCTCATCAGAAGTGGATTCTTTACTGAGCTATGTTTAACAATGTCCTATGGCGGAAGAAAGGAAAACATGTGCAAGATCATAGACATTATTTCAATGACAAGATAAACATTAATAAGAATTCATGTCCTTTTCATACTGTTTTTTCGCTTGTCTTATGACAGACATTTCAAAAAAGTTATTTAGTCAGCTAAACCTTGTTTGCAGAAGTCTTTCTTTGAGTCAAGTCCATAAAATCAATACACAGCCAAGTATACAAAATGGGGTATGAACAGACAAAAACCATGCACTGAAACCTAAGCCTGATTCTCAATATGCCCACTCTGGCCATTCTTGATTCTTGGGGCTGCATTGGTTTTATTTCCCCTGTCAAAGCACTGTTTGGAAAGGGAAGTCAGAGGGGCATGTGGATCATGTAACAGCCTCGCACTGATCCATATCTACAGCAATCCCGGAAATGGCTTAAATATGTTGAGCATGAGTTGAAGGATCACAGTATAGCAAAAAATATAAGAATCACTGCTTCCATGGCTAAGCTATTTCACAAACAAGAGACTGTATTGTTTTGAAAGTGTATGGCAGCCAAGACCAGACGGGAAACTTTGTTGACTAATTTCATGTAAGAGTGTTTTGGGAGTTTCGTTCATGTTTCCCAGAGGAATGATTTCCTCGGCACATTTGTTTCTGGATTGAACATATGTCACTAGTTGATAGAAGAAAATGTACACAGGCCAAAGGTGAAGAGATAACATTTCCTCACAACTGCAATCATAATAACATGTCCAGGAAAGGACTGTTGCTTTTAACCCGAGCGAGGAGACATGCTGTATCAAGAGTTCCTCTCCTTTGGAAAGTTCCAGCTGGCATTAGATCCAAGAACGGCCAAAAGAATTGGAGCCATGTTGTGTTTTAGGAAACAGAGAATGCGCTTTACTTATTACTGGATTTCCATCTCTACCTCATCAGCACAAGTTCAGCTCTAGTTCAGAGGAAACTCCCAATCTCAAACCAGGTGTTTTTTGACAAAACAGAGTGCCTTGGCAATGACGAAAGAGTAGTTACATGAGGGAATGACCAAAGACGTCGGGGGAAGGGTGAGAGCACACACTACTTTGGGCTAATGGTCTTATACCCTGTAGTAGATGATTATCACTGAGAGAATAGAGAAATTAATATGTTACTCTTTGAAAGCCACAAAGACTTTCCTATATAAACATTTCTACAACTGAGTGACATTTTAAACACTGAATAGTCCAATGTTCAACAAACATCCTGCTGGACAGGAAATAGTACTGTGTGGGTGTGATATTATTTCTACTTAATAGTGACCTCAACAGCTAACATGTCAAGCTGTCACCCCTTTAGAAAAAGAAGTGTGCTTAATTGTACCGAACATGCACTTATCATGTATTTCATATCTTAAAAGTGTATTTAAAAATGTACTTGCAGATATATAATAATGCAATAAAAGGCCACTTAAGTGTACTTAAAGAGAGAACATATTCATTACAGTTTTCTCCCTCACTTTCCTATCGCTCCAAACGTCTTCTCCACTATATAAAAATATATATATTTTATTTTACCATAATAAAATTATGCAAAAATTATAAAATTAAATACTATTTAAGTATGTCAAAAAGGCACTCAAGTTTAACAAATTACATTTAATATACATTTAAATTATAATCAATTTTCAATTAATTGCAAATAACATGCAGTTAAGTGTATAAAAACAGTACATTTAGCATACACTTAAGTATAATCTTTTAAAGTATATTATTTGTGTAATAAGTAGGCCTACTTTTTTTTTTTTTCACAAGGGTCTGATAAACGGATTTGTATCTTGGCTAATGTTTTTCTTGTTGTTTTGTAAACTCATCCAAACCAGCCTTATTAAGTTGTTAGTAGACAAGTAAATGTCAGGTAAATTACCAAAATTACAATGAAACAACAATAATGTTGCAGTCAGCTCTGCGAGAGGACTTTTATTAGTTTGGATCAGTCATCATCTCCCCTATACTCGTGGGAAGCGGAAAAAGGCACGGTATACTCGCAGCGGCAAACGTATGCAATGTGTGTGGGATGGAGAGCAGCCTGTTTAGTTCTCTCACAAAAGTGCCAGTTCGCCAGAACTTTTCACAGCACTGTCTCCCCAGACCAATGAAAACAACATGCCTCCGCACTCCGCAAAGAGAAGCAGGAAAATAAATGTTAGACCTTTTCTCCATTACTGTGGCTCGGGCAAAAGGGCGCACAGTGTTCCCAGGATCGCTCGTGATGTGGAACGGAATAGGAAAAAACTTATTAGGGGAACCAAGAAAAAAAAAAGTTGGAAAGAAAAGTAAAGAAAAACAATCCTTTTAAGAAAAATTGTGGTGATGAAAAAGTGACCGTAAGTTGCTAAGAATGATTGTAAAATACCTACACAAACATATTTTTATACACTTATTAAAGAAGTACATAGCATACTTTTAAAGTATTTAAACTACTATATATATATATATATATATATATATATATATATAACTACATAAATGTGAGGTGAATGTAATATTTTGGACACTTAATTGCACTTAATATAAATTCAGATAATGCATTTTCATTTAATTGTAAATAACAAGAAATATTATTCGCAATTTAATGAAAATGTGTTTGAAGTTATTTTAAGTGTAATCAGTTTAAGTTAAGAGTGCTTTGTTGACCCACTTAATGTGTACTTAAAAAAATACATATTAATATTTCTATTGTCTTTGAAATATGGTTCAAGTGTACTGCAGAATGTACTGACAAGTATTTATGGTAAACTAAAATGTATTTTTTTATGTAATTTCTGTTGATATTTGTCATTTATTTAAATATATTTGTAATTACACATTTGTAAAGATGAATTTGTGGTTTGATATGCTTTATATATGTGTCAACACATCAAAATAAGTGTATTTCTTTAAAGATTATTAAAACATAATGATTTAAAATGTACTTGTAAAACCTAAAATGTAAGTAAAACCTTTAATTTGACATTATAAGGAAGTGCACTCTTTAAAGTCTACTTAAGTATGTTAAGAAATATAGTCATGAAAGTGTTCTCTTTTTAAGTACAATTACTGTACAAGTGGGCTTTTTATTAATTTTACGTTTTGCATTTTTTTTAAATATACATTTAAGATCTGAAATACATCTGCAATAGAGGCATGTCATAAGAGGCCCAGACATGTCCTGCGCTCACTATAGTAAGACACAACAGGAGTCTGCCATAGATTTACTATATGATATCAAAAGGCTCTGGTATTCTAACCATCCCAGCAGAAGTGATTAAATCTCTTGATGGCAATGCTTTCCCTAGTCCATCCGAACTGTTTTTATGTTAATACTATTTCCAATAAAATGTCCATACCACAATTCCTGAAGTGACGATGACTTATTTTATTAACAATAGTTTTTTTATTTATTTTTATTTTTTTTTATTTTGAGGCTGCTCAAACAGATGTATTCTGCTGATAACACCAGCGAAGGTTGCAAAAGGGTAAGTTACTCATTCTAATGATGACAAAGGTTATTGTTTCATTTACAAGCCGCTTTTGTTGTTCCTGTTGGAGAGACCACCGGGTTAGCAGGGAGCAGTCAGATCATAGAGGGACAAGAGGGGTCTGATGGCAGGCTGTGATAAGCAGGTAAGCTTCTGCCTCTCACCATATTGTCAGCAGGTCCAGACAGATCTGTCAAGAGCGATAAAGGGAGCCGCACATGTGAAAATGAATACAAAGCATTCATCTCCCACTGCAGACAGGAGTACACATATACTGTGTGCCGAATTATTAGGCAAGCTGATATTCTGGTCATATTTTTTTCCAAGAACATTTTACCAATTCCAAACCACATCAGTCTTAATAACTACTATTGGCTTTGTATTTAATCATTTATAAGTGATGTAATTCAGTCCATGAAGCGGAAGTCAAAACTCTATATAATTAGTGTGCCGACATATAGGTTTGCTAATGAGCCAAAAAAAGAGATTGAATCCAGACTGAAAGTTCTAAAATTGTTAAATGCCCATGAGGATGTACTAATGCAATACAGAATTTGCAAAGCAGGGCATGACCACTGGGCAGTGTTTTAAACGTCATTGGACAGCAGACAAACAGGTGGAGAAGAAAAGACATATTAACTGCAAAGAATTAAAAGAATTAGTGAGAAGTCAGAACCATTTAGTCTCCAGAACCTAAAAAACTCCATTTTCCAGAACTGCAACCTTCCTGGAGTTTCTAGAAGTGGAATGTGTCAGGTTCTCAGAGACTTTGCTTGGGTAAAAAATTCTTTAAAATGGCCCTCACTTAATAAAAATATCATGCTGAAGTGTTGTGAAATACATGAAGACTGATTTTTTTTATTTTTTTTGTTTTTTTTTATAGGCTTTATGGACAGATAAGTTGTGAGTGACTCTTGAAGAACCAGCATCACATCTTCTTGTGCAACTGTTTGAAGAATTTATCTTCCAGAATCTGGCAGTAAATTTTGGGAGCTCGTTTTAGTTCATCTCCTATCCTGAAAAGTCTGTTTTTTTTTGATTGATTAAAAATGAGCTCCTAAAACTTACTGCCAGATTCTGGAAGATAAATTCTTCAAACAGTGGTACAAGAGGATGTGATGCTGGTCCTTCAAGAGTCACTCTCAACTTATCTGTCCGTAAAACCTATACAAAATCAATCTTCATGTATTTCACAACACTTCAGCATGTTATTCTTATTAAGTGAGGGCCATTTTAAAGAATTTTTTACCCAAGCAAAGTCTCTGAGAACCTGACACATTCCACTTCTGGAAACTCCAGGAAGGTTGCAGTTCTGGAAAATGATGGCGCTGGAGACTAAATGGTTCCTGATGGTTTCTCACCTAATTCTTCACATTAATTCTTAATTCTTTTGCAGTTAACGTGTCTTTTCTTCTCCACCTGTTTTTTCTGACCGTGCTGACCCAATGAGCATTTCGCTGCCCAATGGTCATGCCTTAACTTTGCTAATTCTATTATTGCATTAGTATTGCATCCTTCTCATGGGCATTTAATCATTTTTTTTACTTTTATTCTTGAGTTCAATCTCTTTTTTGGCTCATTTTATCTGTAAAAGAAAACCTGCCTAATAATTCTGCACACCTGAAATAAGGAGTTTTTGACTTTCAGCCTTCATGGACAATTATATATCACTTATAAATGATTAAATACAAAATCAATAGTAGTTATTAAGATTGATGTGGTTTGGAATTGGTAAAATGTTCTAGGAAAAAAAATATGACTAGAATATCAACTTGCCTAATAATTCTGCACACACTGTAGTTTAACACTGTGCTATGAACAGTTTTTCTCCTTAAGATGAAACAAAAATAAAAATTCTATCATTATCTCATTGTTCTATTGTATGTTCTTTCTTATGTGGAACACAAAAGTTGATCATTTTAAGAATTCTCTTTTCCATGTAAGTGCAGTGAATAGGGGAAAGAGTCAAACCCTTAAGAAAATTAACCCTGGTTTTATTACAATAAAAATGTAGTAACTTTTTTTTTTTTGGCATACACTGTAAAAAAAAAAAAAAGTTGAGCCAACTTAAAATTTTAAGGCAACCAGCTTCAGCGGATTTTTGAGTTCTCTCAACTAATTTTTGTAGGAGATTCTCAATTTTTTGTTGTATAAACTTAAAACAACGAGTTGAGAAAACTCAAAAATCTGCTGAAGCTGGTTGCCTCAAAATTTTAAGCTGGCTCAACTTTTTTTCTTTTTTTTTTTTTACAATGTATTAACTACCATTTGTATAATCACAGTTTTGATACAAATACAATGGTTAAACTATAGTTAGTGATTACTTTGTGGTTATCATGGCTTAAAATCTTTTTATTTTATTTTATTTTATTTTATTTTTTGTAGTAAAGCCATGGTTAATTTTTGTAAGGGAAAAAGGATGCAAAAGCACAATAAAAGTATTTCTTCTTCTTGGAACAACTAGTCCTTTAACACTTCTTATAAATTCTATCCCATTTTGGACAGTATGAATGCTTTTAAGAAAAGTCTTTTTTTAGTCATTATTCTATATTAAAGCTTGCACAATGCAGATCTGTTTCCTTGAGTAAACAAAATTTTACTTCCTTATTCTGCCAAAGATGAAGCAAACCATTCTCACAGTACTTACAGTAACCACATCCTTGACCCAACAGGGATCTCTTTCAGGTTAGTGACAGAGCCCCAGGCCTCAGACTAACAGGCACATTTGTGGTGAACCATTCCTGGCCCTGGGGCCAGTCCCATTAGTCTCTATGGCACCAGGCAGTACCAAAAGACACATCAGGCTCTTTTTTGTTTTCACAAGAGGGTCAAGAGAGCTTGTCCTCTACAAATTCAAGTCAGGGCACAATGGGACAGACATTTAATTAAACCCCTTCACAGGTCACTTTTCCTTTTGTTCCCTGGCATTTCGATTCACCATGATCGCATATTCAGCTAACAGATTTAACATTCGGCCTCTTTGTTAAGCTTGGATGTGGATTCAATTTACTCTATGTAAACAGAAAATAAAGTAAGGGCCTTCTTCTGCAGGACTCCCACAGTCTCAGCTGAGAGTATTTCTCTAGAACGTCCTCTTACAAGCATATGAATCAGTGTTTATAGACATTTGGCTAAATCTGGCTGAATTCAATGTGCTGAAAGGCGATCATCCTGAGGTGTGTCTCATTTGGGCATGGCTCATCTGGGTGGCAGCTGAGAGCTGTCAAGGATGAAGACATTGGAAAAAGGCACATGTAAGGGATACGGCTGTTGGCATTGGTAGGAAATGAGCCAATGGTGTTTCCGCTGCTGATTCGTTTTTTCCCATTGTGGCTTCCAAGCCTTTTTTTATTGAGCCCATTAAAACAGAATAAATACACCAGCAACCTTTGCAAAATTGTTCCTAAACTCCTGTGTGTAAACACACTGAATGAGAACTATTTCTCCAGAAGACTTTGAGGTTTATGACTGATCACCAGGCTGGAGATTTGTAATTGTATTCTCATACAATACCTTTATATATGCATTTTGTATTAACCCCTGAAGAAATCAACATCTTGACTGCCAAGTGTCTCCAAAAGTGTTTAATTAGGTTACCACAGTAAGAAAACCTTCGTTTTTCTCAACTGAATTCAGCCTGCAGCCAACACCAGTGTTTCCTCTCGTTTGGGGAGCTTAAAGCTTTGATTCTTTGCCATATATTGTGTATTTTCCAGTGCAGGCCTGTAATTATGGTGAATTATCAGGAAGTTGAGTTTGCAGCGGTTTACTGTTGATTTAGACTCTAAAGACTTTGGAACAACATTGGAACAAACACCTTATAAGGACCATTTCTTGATTGTTGCTGTATTTCCAGGCATTACTTTTAATCAGAAGAGTGTCTTTTAGGGGACCATCAAAATAGTGTTAATATATATTAAGCAGACAGTCTACTAACACTCTGATGAGTGGTAGTTGACATGTAGTTGTAAAGATAGTAAAAGGTCTAAAGTAGACTATCAAAATAAAGTATTACTGTACATCCTACTGCATGCATAGTGTATACTCATGTAAAGCAATATATAAACTATATAGCAAATCTCAATACCTATACTTATAACTATATTATCTTCCAGAACTTAATAGAAAGTTATATATATAAGTATGCCTAACATTATCTGCATAAATGCAGGTACAAAACTACTGTAGGTATAACGTCAATGTACAAAATTGTATGTACAACTACATTATTGCCCAGCTCTAATCTGCTAAATTATAAACATTAAGAAAATTACTTTTTGTAATGCTGCTTTGAAACAATGTGTATAAATAAATTTGACTTGATTTGATTTGACTTCATATAATAGTCTTCATATATAATGCTCCTAAAATTGGCTTCATGTCTTTAAGCCAAATAAAAATTCTTATTTTGATTTTGAAGAGAAATATGACTTGTTCTTGGCAAGCTTGGGAGATTCACCCTTTCAGGTGATTTTCTTCTGACGCTGAAGTGTATTTCTTGTCTCCATGCCAGTTTAAAGCCATGTTTCACATGTGTTGATCAGGTCTTGAAAAGGGAATGAAGTACTAATGGACTAGTCTGAGCAAGAGCTCGGTCCACGTGACTCATTAGATTTGTAGCTTGTGAATGCTTCTGTCTGTGATCTCCCTGACCAGCGTCACAAAACAGACATTCCTGCCGTCAGAGATCTAATCAGGCAGGGAAGTGGCACCTCAGGGTCCTTCAGGTCAGATAACGACCTCTCCCCCAGGGCTGTCATTCCCTGTGACCATCAGACTGACCTTAGTTATCCAGTTATAGTTCTCTCTCTTTCTCTCTCTCCCTCTCTCTCTGCTGGTAATTTGATTTATACAGTGATACTTTTTAAAGGGCTGCCAAGAAATTGGACAAAAGGATGGGAAGCTCTCTAAGTAGTTAGGAGAGACATTTCCCTGTGAACTTACTTCAGAGTGCAATTATAACCAAGTAGACATGGTTCTTGGAGATTTATTGAATAAAGAACACAGAGTAGCTATTCAAGACAAACAAGGCTTTTCTTTTAAGGGAATATTTATCAAAGGTTACAGGGATAGTTCGCCTGAAAATGAAAATCCTGTCATCAATTACTCACCCTCATGTTGTTCTAAACTGATCTTTCTGTCTCCCATGGAACATAAAGGCAAAATTTTGAAGGATATTCTGGCCACTCTTCCCCATAAGTTAGAAATGAAAAATAACTTGGACAGTTAAGCTCCAAAATGCATGGAGAGCTTCTGTAGAGATTATTTTTCAATGATTTTCAGTAAATAATGACTTGAGTATGAGTATGACTTAAGATAACTTGGTAAATAATGTACAAGTTGTATGGATTTTTTTTTTTTTATGATACCTTCATGGTTCTTTTTGTAACTTTGGCAACAAAGTCCTAATTAAATTTCTGTTTAAATACTGTATATCAAAGAGTGTATATCAAGTGTATACCAAGAGATTCTCCCAAAAAGCCACTTTTGGGTGTCACATAATTCATGCATATTTGGAATGTTTTGGAATATATCCACAAATACATTAACTGCAAAACTGTGATTTAGCATACTAGAAAAAGGGTAGTGCTCTTGCTCTTTGTGCTTCTGTTTGGTTTTAAGAGAGGTCAGGGAGGCAGAGAAAGATAGGGTGAGTGAGGTTTATCTCTTATCAGTCCTTTGGTGTCACACACTCTGATCATTGATTCAACATAGAACAGGATCCAGACTGTTTGTCTTTCTGTCTGCCTGGAGTGAGACTGTTGGTTTTACTGATTAAAGAATAGTCTGGCACTGAGCATGTTTAAACCACAATCTCAAATACCACATGACTACAGTAGTAGTGGTGCTGCCATACATACTCAAAATTGTGAAAAGTTTAAATTCAACTTAATATCAAACTTAATAAATGATATGACCATTTTAATCTAACCACATGATGTCAGCATGTGGAAAAGTCAGCCAGTTATTCATTATTACATCAATTATTGTGCCTCTTTCTCCAACAATATGGGTGCTTTTCTATCTCAGATATCATATATATTACAACCCCCAAAAAAACTAACAAAAAAAAACAAACACTTGATTTAATTACTTACAACAAAATTAAAAAAACACTAACAAGACCTTTGTCTCAAAATGAAAAATAAATAAATACATAATTATTAGATCAACTCGGTGGTCCAAAATTTCACTTGAGATGAGATCAAAGACCTTTTACATCATTTTCATACTCATCAATTTAGTGACCCCTCATGCCATTATCATCCTTTGTGTTGATTTGAAATGGCCCCTCCCTCTAACACAGCACTGCAGAGCCCACAATTTATGCATATATAGGCTGGTCTCAGGTAATCAGCTACACATTTACATGTATTCTTTTCTATTTACATGTATTTTTTTTAAAAAACATAGTGGGAAAAAAACAGATTATTGAATGTGATTATCGAATATGTTCTTCACATTTTTTTATAGCATAGCTGAAAAAAAACCCTATCTTTTAGAACCATTTTTAACAGTGTACCTAATAAATAAATATAGGTCATACATTTCATATATTTCTTCACCAACAATGAAAATAACTCATGTCTGCCACAAAACAACAAACAGGTTTTAACCAGAATGAAATGAGGTATAAATACGTAATGTTATAATGTGTAAATATTGCATAAAAAAGGCCACAGTCTTTCTGAGTAATACCTAAATACTCTCTGCAATATCCTTTTTGGTCATAGTCAACCCTATAAGTTATATTTTCAGAAATCCAGGCCTTTTGTATCAGTATCACTGAAGATGTTCTATACTATACTATACTATACTATACTATACATTTTGTTTAACAACCATGTTCTTTATTTACATGAGCACATTGCATTTTATGTTATTCTGCATGAAAATAACTCTATTAAAGCTTCAAATAATAAAAATAAGAGAAATACTGTCAGTTGAACTTTGGCTGAGGTGGGTTGAATCCAACGCTATCTCATGACCAATTCGTATGTATTTTACGAGGTGGCTAATTCGTACGAATTTGTACAACCTCACTCATTCAATTTTGTACGATTTGTGTAGACCCCAGTGACGGGTAGGTTTAGGGGCGGGGTTAGGTGTAGGTCATTTGTACAAATTCATACGAATTGTGCAACTCGTAAAATACGTACGATTTAGCAAATATCTTATGAATTTGTACGAGTGAGGTCGTACGAATTCTTACGAATTAGCCACCTCGTAAAATATGTACGAATTGCTGTGAGATCGGGCTGGTTGAATCTTTTAAATATTTTTATGTTTGTGAATACTCCACCATCGAGCAGCACACATAAACAATACTAAAATGAACAGAGTCCTAAAGAAGAGAACCCATAAATGGGTAAACGCCTGCATAAATGGATCTATGAAAAATCATGAGCTGGTTTAAGCTAGTTATGTGCTGGCCCTAAGCTGGTCCTGAGCAGGAGCTAGTTGCTTAGGACCAGCTTAGGACCAGCACATGACCAGCTAAGGACCAGCTTAAACCAGCAGCCATGCTTCAAAACATACCTAACCAGCATATGCTGGTTTTTTCAATAGGGTATACAGTGCTTGATGTGTCTGATGACACATCTCTTAGTTGGTGTCTGATGACACCAAAAATTTTGCGTCTTTGGTGGAAACCAAACTCTAAATCAGAAACACACCATTCAACACCTTCTGGAAAGCTTGTAGACTGCTGACAAATATAGGGAGATTCTGCTGGAATGAAAACTAACTTTAAGACAGTGATCCCAAGCAAAAAGCCAAAGATACACAGCAATGGTTAAAAATCAACAATATAAAAAAGATAATCCGAATGAAATGTGATTTAGGATTGTAAAACAATAAAACTTCCAAGGGGGTAAATACTTTTTATAGACACTGTATTATGTTACATTTCTACTGTAGGCCCACGCATGATGCCTCAACATACGCATTGTTCAATTCAATCCACCAAATAACCGCATCTGACATGCATGACAGTAAGTGCTTGCTAATTACAGCTCAAATGTTGCAGGACAAGGTTTTGTGTCACCAGCCTTCCGGAACAATCCACCGATTGTTGTGTGAGTTGATTAGGCAGACAGGGCAGGGCTCTTTCCCCCCCAATTATCTCCATTTGGGAAAGTATTTTCATGCCTCTATGCTCACGACAGAAAGAGTGTGGGAGTGGTTGGGGAAGTGGAAAGGGGGGTGGGAAAAAGCTGAAAATGTAAGATCTGTTAGTTGATGGTGTTTATGAGGTCTGCTTGGAGGTCCTCTCCAGGGTATTTAGTTCACTTACAACCCCAGTGTGGCTGAAGAACGCCAACATTGTGCCCAGAGAAAAGAGGAAGAAACAGGTCACATACCAGTAACAAACCAAACAAAAGATATCAAATTTTACCAATGACCATGTGACACTTTATGAATGAATCCAGCTTGTTTGTGAGTTTGATTGTTGTTGATAAAATGAGGCATTCGTTTTAACATTTTATCGGAACGTTTGTGATTATACTTGTTTTGTCTTTCTTATGCACGTTTATACAGTAAATACATTTTTATAGTTTGATTTAAAAGCAAATGGAACTGAACAGTGCAGAAAATATAGGCTACTCTTGACATTCTCCCTAGTATAATTTGTTAACTAACAATCTGTCTCTTTCTCTCTGAGCATTACATTAAATTACATTTTTTTAAAAATTAGAATAAAATGTTGGAATAAAAATAAAAAGTCTCCTTTGTCTGGCTAATATCATAGATCATATTCTAATAATCCTAAATGCACAGAATATTTGTAAAATTTGAATCATTTTACAAAATGACAGTTTGAAATAACACAATGAACCACACAATAAATATAATCAGTTAACAAGTGATATGTATCTTAAATTTTCTTTACACATCATGTCTTTATGTCAAGCTCTTCACTGACACTGTTATCTCCCTGCTAGTGATTGGTTGGCTATTGTTGTGTAAGTTGGAAGTGATTATATTAATCATTATCATAATAAAAAAAATATTGAAATGGTTTATGTTTATCTCACTTTTGGTTAGATCATCATGTTTTGTTTTTGTTTTGTTTTGTTTTGGGGTTTTTTGTTTGTTTGTTTTTTGTACAGAACAGTATAGAGTGGACAGTAAACAACACTGGAGAGACTGGAAAGGACCACAAGACAGGGATCAGTGGTGCAGGACTCAAAGTGCAAATGCGCTATATGTTTAAGCACTGCACACAAGACTATTGGCTCTGACTAAATCATTAAATATAATAATTATTATTCATGATTGATTTTCATAGATAAAAGTCTGTAGTCAAACAATAAAATCAAATGCCATGAAGGGCATTTAAAAATAATGCACAAATAAATAATGAAGGCATGGTAAAATGTTTCTATATCAATTATGTGACCTTCATATAACAAAAAGAAGTTGAAAACTGTTCCCAGTAGATATAAAAGTGACTGAAGTCAAAGAAACACCAAGAACACCAATTAAAATTGTTGAAATTAATTAGCTTATCACATTTATCAAGCATATTTGTGCCTTCTGTCCTACTTCAGTTTTCACTTAGCACACTAGCATAGCAATAAATGTGTTGTGTGGGAGCAGTCCAGGCAACTATTTGTCACATCCTATCAGTTTTAAGTCTCAGTTTTAGATCTCCCATCTCACTCATCCAAAATGTCAAATTTCCCCTATTTTTGTTGGTTTTGCAGTGGCGTGGCATATCTTGCTTTGGCAGCACATAGGTACAGGCCAGATGTTATGGCCACTCATTTGACCTGATCAGCAGTCTGGAGAGCAGCTACCATACTCCGACTCATACCCACCCGCCCCAGGGCTGCCTGTGTGTAGTTATTGAAGTGGAGATCCTGGTGGGAAGCAGGTTTCATTTAAAAAGCCTGTGTTCCTCTCTGGGGCCTGTAATTATGTGATTTACAGCCAGAGATCTTTTTCCTTTCTAAGCACCCCCGCCCCCTCCTCTTCATTTGCTTGACAGTTTACCTACCTCAATTTTCAGTGACATCCTTAAATCTGAGGCTGGCTAAATGAAAGAGCATTAAACAAGCAGACTTGAGAGGGGGCCATCGTAGCTACCACTCGGGGGCTAAACGTTTCCATCTGTATGTTTAATAATTTAGGTGTTCTGTTTTAAACTCACCCCCCCCCCCCCCCCCCCCATTTCATTCATCCCTTCTGTTTGACTTCCCCTGTCACTAGACAGACTTAAAAGTGCTCTTACATGCGCTCGGGAGGGGCTTGAAGAAAAGATAAGCCGCATTAGGCCAATCAGACACAGCATTACTGGGCACCACGCCTCCCTTACCCACTTTAACTGGTACCTTGGGGTCCACAGATGTTCCCCTATAATGATTTTTTTACCCATTAGCTTAATAGTTGTTTATGGCTGTGAAACACAGGAATGTGGCCGTTTTGGGAAGAAGAGGTGGAATAATGAGGGATATGGGGAACTGGCCTCAAGGTACTGAAGGTAAAAGTCAAACAGCATAACCCTCACTTGACTGTAATATAATTTCACAGATTTAAAAAAAGGCCACTGGACTGCAACCCAGAATCTAATAGTTTCATATAGTTTGGTCTGTATTCCCATTATAATATGACAGTAATATTGACAATACAGAAAAAAAAGTTAAAGCATGAAAGGGAGACCTATGAATTTAGGCCTGGGTCAAAACATATATGCGTAGCAGTTCTTAACCAGAAATAATTTTAAATGCTACATATCCATGATACTATTTTGTTTCAGCTCTATGCTTTTTTTATTGAATTATATGATGTAAAAATATTAGGGTTTCCTCATGGTTTACAACAAGTACAGTACTTAGCTAAACTGCTACAGACTTTTAAAGGGTTACTCCACCCCAAAATGAAAATGTTATCATTAATTACTCACCCTCATGTCGTTCCAAACCCGTAAGACCTCCGTTCATCTTCGGGAACACAAATTAAGATATTTTTGATGCATTCTGAGAGCTAAAATAAGAGATCTCTAAAATAATCCATGTGACATCAGGAGTTCAACAGTAATTTTACAAAGCTACGAGAATACTTTTTGTATGCAAAGAAAACAAAAATAATGACTTTATTCAACTATTTGTCTCCTCTGCGTCAGCGTAGCGCCATTTTGGAGAGTATCCACTGAACACAAACAGTATATGCTGTTCTGTGTCAGCTGCACCACACTGACACAGAGGAGACAAATAGTTGAATAAAGTCGTTGTTTTTGTTTTCTTTGCGTATAAAAAGTATTCTCGTAGCTTCGTAAAATTACGGTTGAACCCCTTATGTCACATGGATTATTTTAGCGATCTCCTTGCTATGTTTCTGGACGTTGTTCGTGTTAATTCCATTGCTGTCTATAGGAGGGTCAGACAGCTCTCAGAATGCATCAAAAATATCTTAATTTATGTTCTGAAGATGAACGGAGGTCTTACAGGTTTAGAATGACATGAGGGTGAGTAATTAATGACAAAGTTTTCATTTTGGGGTGGAGTAACCCTTTAAAGTTATGACAGCAGTGTGCTGTAAGACAGTCATTTTATTATTTATCACTACTTCTATTAGTATTTAGGGTCAAAATTGTAAAAGCAAACCACTGTTGTTGCAAGTTACAACACTGCCTATGAGCCTGGATGTGAAACGTGAGTGGCTGATTTTCACCAGTATGTTCTGTTTTGGTTTTGTTTTAGTGTTCCTTTTTTCCCATTTTCCCACCACTCATTTGTTTCCTTGGTTTCACACCTGTTCTCTGTTCCATTGATTATTCCCTCTATGTATTTGAAACCTCAGTTCTCTCTGTTCATTGTTCTGTGTTGTCTATGATTTTGTGTAGTTTGCTGTGTTGATTCTCCTTCTCAGTGTTCTCCTAGCTAATTATAGTGTTTATAAATTATTTTGTGTCGTGCATGGTGAACTACAACCCCTGACACAGATTGTCATGGAAATGTCAGGTCACATATAGACTATCTTGTCTCTTTGAATTTTTAATCTGCATTTATACATATACATTGCCTCATGAAAACCTCACTGTGGAATGCACTTGCCAAATAAAAAAGTGCAGACTTATTAAATGTATCCACAACTACCACATATTCTACATCTATATCTCTTTTTTTAATATCTCTTATCATTGAGGCAACAGACTTTTCACTGTACATACACTGGAAAAAATATGGTAACCTAAAAAATGTGCTTCACATGGTAACATCGAAATTAACTGATTTTATTCAAATAAAAATTGTATTTAACATCTAGAATCGACCTAAATATATTAGGTTACACCAGATCAGGTAGAAATAGGTCTTTAATGTAACAGCTGCAAGTTGTCACTTTTAGAAATATAGCTCTCAGAAAGCACAGGCATTAATAAACATGAAACCCTCAACATCCAACACAGAAGCGGTTACATGATTAGGAAATGGCTGGATCAGTACACACGGAAATATAAAACAAAATTCAGTTTCCTCTAAAAATTTTCCTCTACTACAATAGCACTTCATACCAAATATCCAGTCAGCACAGGTGTTAGCCTCCATACCCAGAAGCAGGGCAGCTCATGTCCTTCTGTGTAAAGACCATGCTCCAGGGCTCTTTTTCTCTCTCTTCCCACCAAAGGGCTTAATGAACTCCAGACCCCTCTGTAAAAAGGACCAGGGACTCTCTTGTGTACAGTTGGTGATGGCGTTAACACAAACCTCCTGTTCGAACCAAATAAAAAGGGGCCCTCTCAGAGTGACTTTATGGAGAGCACAGTCACCCAGATTTCAGAACTGTTTTTTATGGAGAGCACAGGGAATGGTTTTCCTCATCCTCTTTCCTTTTATTTCTACCTCTTTCAGACCCGGAGCACTCAGAACCGTGTAGTTTCGTCCGATGTAATTCCCCAGGTCATAAAAAACCCATATACAAGATTAAACAATTTAAATGCTAAACACAAAATTATTTAGGCCTGGAGTGCATCTGAGCCACTCACATTTGAAATTTAACTGGTGGAATAGGGTCTATTTTTAATACTTTAGCCAAAGTGATTATAAATAGCTAACAGGAATAATTAAAGAGGACTGGTGTGATTGTTTTTTAGGAGATCAAGGTCTTTGCTTAAACTGTTTAATAGTTTAAACTTTAAAGCACTAAAGCCAGATCAACTCCAGTTCTGCTCTGGAGTCCAGACAAACCACAAACAGATGTCAATTTACTGATGTGCCCATTTGTTTTTACATCCTGAGCCCTTTAGGGAATTGTTTCAGAAGGAAGGTAATACTCATTTGTGGGGTAACCGCAAGTGTTTCCTGATGCCACTTCGACGTTTGATGAGGCTATTAATACAAACAGACTACTGGCAGAAATCACTTTCTTTTTTTTTTTGGACTGGCCAGAGGTGTCTCTACCATTCTTTCCATGAACAGTATTTTCTTTGTGGTACAAGATGCATCAGCACACATTTGGTCATATTGGTACATTTTGTACTTTCAAGCAGCGACAGCAGTGTGACATGCTATTTATTAATTGAAACATTTTTCAAAATCTTGAATAATTACTATACTTAGTTTTATTAGAGAATACATGGTACATGGACTATGTTGCAGAAGTGTGCATCATTTTCACATGTGAAGTAACCTGCAAATAAGCTAAATGTGATTTAAAATAAATAAACAAACAAACTCTCTATTTAAAAACAAACATCTATATAAATTCAAACCTCATTCGAATCACACTTTCATGCTTTAAAAACTTAAAATTAATTTGCGCTGCACACATTTACTACACATTTAGTTATTTATAACCATTTATTGTTTACTACATTTAGTAAAATAATCTTATTGAATCAAGCTAGAATGTAGATCTGACATTCGTCTCCTGTCTCACAGGTCTTGCCTTTCAATGGGCCTAACAATGGGTGTAGAATTCACTGTAATGATAATAATATGACTATTGCA
>JAFVLL020030679.1:0-5000 GCA_021397915.2 Tor tambroides | reverse complement strand
ATAATGTTGAGAATAATTTTAAAAATTGTTTGCTGAATGTTTTTATAAAAGCAATATCATTTTTTTTTCAAAACAGTTCTCTTGCTCTTGTGATATTGCTTAATTATATCATATTATAATATAAAAATCCACATCTCATACACTCAATTGTTTAAAATAAAACAAAACAAGCATTAAAATTAACTAAAACAGGTAAAAATCTAAGATATTTCTTAGCATTTGGTTATTATTATAATGAATATACATCTTTCTAGTCATACTAAGCTCTAAAATATTTTGGGTGAGTGGAGGGGGGCCTTGTGTAATGTTGTGGACAATAGGGGGAAGTGAAGTCAAACATTTTGAAATCCACTGGTATAAATCAAATGATTTATTTTTGTTATTTAGTTATTTAATTAGTTATTGATTACATCTGAAGCAGGAAGTTTTACATCCAATCACATTAATGATGGTTGTAAATGAATCAGACAATTTAGTGATATCCCCACAGTTGTGGTCTTGACCGGTCTTGAAACAAAATCCCGAGTCCTCTTAGTCTGAGACCAAGACAAGACCGAGCACAAATGCGGTCGAGACCGAGACAAGACCAAGACCATCAAGAAATGGTCTTAAGACCGGTCTCGGGTACTGCAACATTACCTGACACAGCGACATTGGCTTAACCAGTGGAGTGTGTTTGGGGTGGGAATACATTAATAGTAGTAATATTAGTAATAGTAGTAGTAAACTATTGGAAGATGGAGGAGTGTTTTTAACAGGGAGAGTGGTTTGAAAACAACTCTTATATTTTAATAAGCCCCTAATCCTCTGTGTTAAACCTGCCCTAACCCTATGTTTGTGCTATGGATATGACTGCTTCAAAAATGCCTCAAATGTCAAATTTTTATCTTGTGGATGGTAAAACAGGTAAGACATAAACTTAGACTGAAGGAAGGAACCAAACCATATCTACAGGCATTGGAATTCAATATTTTGTTTGTTTGTTTGTTTGTTTGTTTGTCTGATTGGCCAGTAAGCATCTACCTAGCAACCATTGCAAATTTGTCATTTCTCATTCGTTGTTCAAACCACATTGGTTAATGTTGTCACAAAGGTGGTGAACTAATGACTTCTTAAAATTAATACATTCAAAATCAAATTAAAGGTATAGTTGTCACAGGATGTGGTTGTAGCAATTAGCACACGACAAAGGAGTAGATGAAAAGGAGTCACTAATAAACATCAACACAGATTTCCAATAAAATAACATCAATATGAGACAAAGACTGAACAGAAACAGAAGGCTTATAAAGACAGACAAACTAATGAGCAAACGAGATGAATAATACAAGACAGGTGATATGAATGAACAATGATTAACTAATGAAAACAGGAACTACCAAATAAGGCAAAACAGGAACTCAACAGGAACATACACATAACAGTTTGCCTCCTCCCGGAAGGTGCGACCCGCGCCGTAACAGTACCGTGGGGGGGGGGCGCTCTGGAGGATAGTGCAGGACAGGGACACAGAGGCCTCCAGGGCGGATCAGGCAGACCCGGGAGCCATGGCAGATCAGGAGACTCGGGAGGCCATGGCGGATCAGGGGACACGGGAGGCCATGGCGGATCAGGAGACACGGGAGGTCATGGCGGATCAGGAGACACGGGAGGCCATGGCGGATCAGGAGACACGGGAGGCCATGGCGGATCTGGCTCCGTGGCCTTGGCCTTCGGCCCGGCCACTATGGCCATGGACTTGAGGGTGCTCTGGAGGAGCGGGCACTGGAGGGTGCTTTCGAAGAGCGGGCTCTGGAGGGTGCTCTCGAGGAGCAAAGCTGGCTGGGACCAGCGGAGACGAAGGAGACTCTGGAGACGATGGAGACCTGGACGGGACCAGCGGAGATGAAGGAGACGCTGGAGATGATGGAGAGCTGGACGGGACCAACGGAGTCGAAGGAGACTCTGGAGATGATGGAGAGCTGGACGGGACCAGCGGAGACGAGGGAGACGAAGGAGACGAAGGAGAGCATCCTGGAGTGAGCTCTGGCGAGCATTCTAGGCTCAAAGACATCCCATCATAAACTACGAGTATTACCAGAGGCACATGTGCGGCGGACAGCCGGCTTGAGTGAGCTGCGGACGGTGGCAGCATTGACTTCGCTGCGGACGGCGGCGGCATTGACTTTGCCATGGACGGCAGGCTGGAGAGAGCTGCGGCCGGCGGGCTGGTTCTGGATGGGGGCTGGACACTCTCCAGACACCGGAGGATCCCTTCCCTCCAGCTGAGTCCGGTGGTGTCTGGGAGGTCCACAGGGCGATGGTAGTTGGCCCCGATCCAGAACAAAGAATTGAGCATAGCGTCGTTGAGCCCCGTCCACACGGCGAGCCCGCTGAACTCACGTGCAAACTCCTCCAGTGGGAGATCTTGGCGGGCCAGGACAGCGAAGCGCGCAGCGATCTCCATAAACTGCCTTTGGTCTCGTATTCTGTCACGGGATGTGGTTGTAGCAATCAGCGCACGACAAAGGAGTAGACGAAAAGTAATCTTTAATAAACATCAACACACATTTCCAATAAACTAACATCAATACGAGACAAAGACTGAACAGAAACAGAAGGCTTATAAAGAAAGACAAACTAATGAGCAAACGAGATGAATAATACAAGACAGGTGATATGTATGAACGATGATTAACTAATGAAAACAGGAACTACCAAATAAGGCAAAACAGGAACTCAACAGGAACATACACATAACAATAGTTCACCCAAAAATAAAAATTACCTCATAATTTACTCACCCACAAGCTATCCTAGGTGTTTATGACTTTATTCTTTTAGACGAAGACAATTGGAGTTACATTAAAAAATGTCCTGGCTCTTCCAAGCTTTATAATGGCAGTGGGTAGTGGTCCAGATTTTAAAGCAAAATAAAATGCGTCCATCCATCATAAAAAAATTGCTCCACTCAGCTCCGAGGGGTGAATAAAGGCCTTCTGAAGTGAAGCAATGCATTTGTGTAAGAAAAATATCCATATTTACAATTTTATAACCTGTAATCTCTAGCTTCTGCTAACTGTCGTCCCCGCGTTCATGAGAAAATGCCATTCTAGTGGGTGACGTAGGATGTGGGCGAAGCTTAAGCTCCAAGAATATGTGGTAACACTTTCTATGAAGCCCATATTTATAATACATTATAAGGGTATTCTTAAGGCATTGTAATGAATGCATAATGCATTATAAAAAACCTTATAATATAACCTTATATCATCTTATAAATAATCATAACAACAATTATAATACATTATAATGCTTACGCATTTGTGGTTATAACTTTTAAGATTATGATTATTTATAACACACATTGAACACAATTTTGAATCTACTTTTACATTTATAATGCACTATATATCTTGACATTGTTCATTTAAGTTCTGCACAGTATCTTACTATTACTTACTAAATGGTTAGGCGTGGAGTGTTATTTGAGTGTTCCCTGTGAGGCTAATATTACTTTTGGTGTGAGCTAGTTAATAATTTCAACTGAAAAAAAATAAATGTTTATATGTTAGGTTACATTTTATTTTAGTGGTTCCCTTAGTCTATTGACTATAAGTAACTTTGCAACTACATGTCAACTAACTCTCACTAGAGTATTAGTGGGATTAGGTTATGGTTGGGGTAGGTAGAATGTTGACACACTTGCAAAGTTACTTATTGTCAGTTTGTCTGCTGGGCAGTCATCAAAATAAAGTGTTAGCATATATTTAGCAGACATACTACTAATACTCTAATGACTGCTAGTTGACATGCAGTTGCGAGTTACTTATCTCTAAAGGGTACCATCAAAATAATCAAACTGATTATTACAATAAAAATAGTTCAAATCAAATGTGTCATATTACACATTCATCTGATGTGATATCATATCTTATGGCTGTTTGAGAAAAAAAATAATACTATTACGGAGTGTCTATTTACACTAAGTGCAAATAGCCCGCCTTGTTGGCAAAGGCTATTTACACTAACTCCGCCCACTAACGTAAGTTCGTCACCATTAAAAAAAAGAAAACATTAAGCATCAGCTTCGTTGGCTTTGATGGTAAGGTGTATGGCTTTTGACGCGATCGACCCGAGTTCGAATCCGCCTTTTGCCGAACTTTTTTTCTCCCTTTTCAAATCTCATATCGCATCATAAAGGCATTTGCTTTCAATAAAAATGAAGGAAATAATCAAAAAGTTGAAAATAAAAGTATCGGGTAGGGGGTAGGTGTAGGGAGGGCTTTATTGTCCCAATAAGGTGGCATCCATTTTAAAATTTGAATTGAAATTATTATTTACACTCAATACGTTATTATTGCGTACTGTTTTATAATGTACTACAATACTGAGGTGCAGATAATTGCCACTATTTGCAATAAGTAGTATAAATAGCAGAAAATCTTGCTATTTTAACAGAGTGTAAATAGAATTTGCACTTAGTGTAAATAGCATATCGTTAAAAAATACTGCTATTTTCTCTTGGTGTAAATAGAATCCATTGCTATTTGCACTTAGTGTAAATAGCATCCATCGCTGTTTGCACTTAGTGTAAATAGTATCTATCACTAAAAAAATATGCTATTTGCACAGCCGCTGCCATATTATTATTACTATACTTATAAGTGGTCTTTGATTGCTTTAAGTAAAGTAGCATAAAAAAGATGGCAAGATATGAGACTTATATTACATTATAACTATGAGAAATATAATCCATTGTACCTTAAGTGGATGCAACGTGTTCACTGTGTGTTATAAATCTTCATACTCTTAAAAGCTGTAACCACAAATAAGTAAATATTATAATACATTAAAACTGTTCTTATGCAAATTTATAAGATGATATAACATATTATAAGGTTTTTTTTATATGCATTCATATAATGCCTTAAAGGAACACTCCACTTTTTTTGGAAATAGGCTCATTTTACAACTCCCGTAGAGTGAAACAGATGAGTTTTACCGTTTTTGAATCCATT